>CM064514.1:16548074-16663987 GCA_032716605.1 Paralithodes platypus | reverse complement strand
TGCCCTCTGCTCCTCTCCTGCTCTCTGACCCCTCTTCTCTGTCCCTTCTGGATTTTCCCCTGACTCTCCTGCCTCTGTGTCCTTCTGCTCTTCCTCTCTCTCTGACTGCCCTCTCTCTCTCTCTGCTCCCCCTCCTTCCCCAGCTCCTGCTCTCTCCTCTCTGACCCCCTCTCCCCTCCTCCCTCTCCCTCTTGCGCTTCTCTCACTGCTCCCCCTTCCCCCCTCTCTATCTGCTCCCTCCTGCCCCCCCTCTCCCCCTCTTCTCCTGCTCCCTGCTCTTCTCTCCCCCTCCCTCTTCTGCTTTCTGCTCCCCTCCCTCTCTCTTCTCTGCTTTGCCCCCTCCTGCCTCCCTCCTCCTGATGTTGCCTCTTCTCTGTTTCTCTCTCTTGACTCTCCCTCTGCCCCCTCCTCTTCCCCTCTCTGCTCTTCCCTGCTCCCCCTTTCTCTGCTGCTCTGCTCTTGCTGTTTCCCCTTCCTGCTTTCTCTTCTGACTGCCTCCCCTTCTGTTGACCCTGGCTTTGCTCTCCTCTGTTCCTCTTCTCCTCCTGCTGATTGCTGCTCCCTCTCTCCTTGCTCTGCCCCTCCTCCTCTCTCTCCTCTTCTCTTCCTCTCTTCTCTGCCCCCCTCTCTGCCTTCTGCCTTCCCTCCCCCTCTCTTCCTGTGCTCTTCTGCTCTCTGTCCTCCCTTCTCTATCTCCTCCTGCTGCTCCTCCCCCTCCTCCCCCTCCTCTGCTCACTTGCTGTTTGCTCTCCTCTCTGCCTCTCCTTGCTCTCTTCTCTGCTCTTTGCCTCTTTCTGACTCCTGCCCTGCTCTCTTTGCTTCTTCTTGCTTGTCTCCTGCTCCCCCTTCCCTCTGGCTCTCCCTGTGTTCTTCCTGGCTTTCTCTCTCCTTTCCCTGTGGCTTGCCTGCCTATCTTTTCTCCCCCTCCCTCTGCCCTCTGCTCTGCCTTGTGCTCCTTTGCTCCCCTCCTCCCTCCCCCTCCTCTCTTCACCTTGCCCCCTCTGTCTCGCCCCCTCCCTCTGCTCTCTCTGCTCTTCCCTGTTTTTGTCTGCCCTTATTTTTCCCTCTGCCTGCTGTTCCTGCCTGTCTGCCCTCCCCTCTTCTCTCCTCTTGCCCTTCTGCCTTCTCTCTGCCACCTGCTCTCTCTGCCTCTCTCCCCTCTGCTCTCTCTCCTCCCTTGCCCTGTCTGTTGCCCCTCCCTCTTTCTCTTCTCCCCCCTCTCTTCCTCCCCCCTCCTCCTGTCTCTGCTTGCCCTTCCCTGCTCCTGTCCCTCTGCTTCTCCTGACTTCTCTTCTCCCTGACTTGCTCTCTTCTCCCCTGCTGCTGCTGCCTTGCCTCTCCTCTCCTGCTGCCTCTCCCCCCTTGCCTCTGCCTCTGCTTCCTTCTCGGCCTTCTTCTGTCTCCCCCTCCTTTCTGCCCTCCTTCTGCCTCTCTTCTCCCTCCTCCTCTCCCCTCCTCCCTCTCCTCTCTGACCTTCTGTCCTCTCTCCTCCCTCTCTCTGCTGCCTCCCTCTCTCCTCTCTTCCTCTTCCTCCCCCCTCTGTCTGCTCCTCTCTCTCCCTGTCTTCCTGCCCTGCCTCCTGCTGCTCCTCTGCTCTGTGCTCTCTCTTTCCTTTGTCCTTCTTTGCTCTGTCTTGCTCCTCTCTCTCTCCCCCCTCTGCCTGCTCTCTCCCCCTTTCCTGCTGCTGCTCTCCCCTCTCCCCCTTGCTTCCCCCCTTCTCTCTCTCTGTTGCCTGCTCTTGTTGCCCTTTCTCCCTGCTCCTCTCTCCTGCCTCTGCTCTTGCTCCTGTTTTGCTCTCCCTCTCTGGCTGCTGCTATGTTGCTCCCTCCTCTGCTCTCCTCTCCTGTCCTTGCTGCTGCTCTCCCTCTCTTCCTCCTCTCCCCCTTTTTTGTTTTTCCCTTTCCCTGCTCTCTGCTGTCTCCTCTTCTTTCCTCTTCTCTTCCTCTCTCCCTTGCCTCTCTCTTCTGCTCCTTCTCTTTCTTGCCTTCCTTCTTCTCCTTCTTCTTGCTCCTCCTCTCTCCCTCTCCCTATGCCCTCTGCTCCTCTTTTTCTTCCTCTCTGCTCTGCCTTGCCTTTGCTGCTCTCCTCCTGTTTTCTCTCTTCCTGCTCTCCCTGCTTCTTTCTCTCTCCCCTCTGCTCTGCTCTCCCTCTCTCTTCTGCCTGTGTCTTCCCTCTCCTGCTGTGTTTTGCTGCTCTCTGCTTCTCTTCTCTCCTCCTCCTCTTCCTCTGCCCCTCTCCTGCTCTTCTCTTGCTCTGCCTCTCTCTCTCCTGCTCTCTCCTCTGCTTTTCTGCCCCTCTGCTGCCTCTGCCTGCTCTCCTCTGCTGCTTTTGTTTTCTCTGCTCCTCTCTTTTGCTGTTGCCCTCCTCTCTTCCTCTCTCTGCTGCTTTCTTCTGCTCTGCCTCCTCTTTGCTCTTGTTTTTTGCTCTTTTCCTTCTGTCTTTCTCCTTCCTCTTGCTTCCTGCTTTCTCTTGCTCCTCTCTTCTGTTCTTCTGCTCTGCTCCTGCCCTCCCTTTGTGCCTTCTTCCCTCCCTCCTTCTCTTCTTCTGCTGCTCTCTCTCCTTCCCTCCTTCTCCCTCTTGCTCCTCTTCCTCCCCTCTCTCTGCTTTTCCTGCTCCTCTGCTCTCCCTTCCTCTGCTCCCTCTCCTCCTCTCTTCTCTCTGCTCCCTCTTTCTTCTTTTCTTTATCCTCCTTTCTCTCTCCTTCTGCTCTCTCCTTCTTCCTGTTCTTCTCTTTCTTTCTGCTGCTCTCCCCTCCTTCCTTCTCTCTTGCCTCTTGTCCCTCCTCTCCCTCTGCCTGCTCCTTCTCCCCTGCTGTTTTCTGCCCCTCTGCCTCTTGCTCCTCCTGTGCTGTCTCTGCTGTTCTGCTCCTCTTCTCCTTCTTCTCCCCCTGTTCTTCTCCTCCCCCTCTGGCTCCCCCTCTCTTTCTCTTCTGCTCTTCCCCTCTTCTCCTTGTGCCCTCCTTCTCCTCCTCTCTCCTCCCTTCTCTGTTGCTTCCCTGCTCTTCTTCTCCCTCTGCTTCTCTCTTCTCTCTGTTCTTCTGCCCCTCCCCCTCTCCCCTCTGCTCCTCTTGCTCTCTCTCCCCTCTCCTCTCTGCCTTTCCTTTCTTCTTCCTCCCTCTCTGCTCCTCTTCTCCCTCCCTCCCTCTCCTTTCTCCCCCTCCTCCTCTCCCTCTGCTCTTCCTCCTCTCTCCCTCTTTTCTCCCTTCCTTTTTGCCTCTGCTCTCCCTCTTCTCTTGCTTCTCCTGCTCTCCTCCTCTCTCTCTTTTGCCCTCCCCTCCTCTCTGCTCCTCTGTCTCTGCTCCTCTCTCCCTTGCTGCTCTCTCTGCCTCCCTTTGCTCTCCTCCCTCTTCTGCTTCTTTTCTCTGCTGCCTCTGCTCTCTTTCCTCTCTCTCCCCTTCTCTCTCCTGCCTGCCTCCTCCTCCTCTCCCCTCTTCTCCTCTGCCTCTCTCTGCTTCTGTTCCTCCTCTTCTCCTTTTCTCTCCCCTCCCTTTGTCCTCTCCTCTCTCTGTTCTTGCTCTCTTCTCCTGCTCCCTCTGCTCTCTGTCCTCTTTTTTTTCCCCTCTCTCCCTCCTGCTGCCTCCTCTTCTGTCTTCTCTCCTCTCTGCTCCTGTCTCCTCTCTTTCTCTTCTCTGCTCCTTGCTTCTCTCCCCTCTGCTCCCTCTCTCCCTGCTCCTCCTCCTGCCTCCTCCTTCCCTCTCCTCCCTCCCCTTGCCCCTCCCTTCCCCCCCTCTCCCCCTCTCTGGCTCCTTCCTCTACTCTCTCTGTCTTCTCTGCCTCTGTTGTTGTCCCTGCTCCCTGCTGCTTTGCTCTGCTGTGCTTCTCTGCTTTCTCCCCTCTCCTCCTTCTCTCTGTCTGCTCTCCTCTCCCCTTCCTTTCCCTCCTTCTGCTCTTCCCTTCTTCTTTGTCTCTCCCCTCTTCTCCTTATCTTCTCTCTCTGCTCTTCTTTTTCTCCTCCTCTTTCCTCTCCCTTCTCTGCCTCTTTGCTCTGTTTGCTTTTCTTTGTCCCTTGCTCCCTCTTGCCTTTCTCCCTCCCCCCCTCTTTTCTGCTGTTTCCCCCTCTGCTTTCTTCTGTCTCCTGCTTTCTTCTGTCTATTTTGCTTCTGTCTGTGACTGACTCTTCTCCCTTCTTTGCTGCTCTGCCTTGCTCTGCTCTTTTGCTTGCCTGCTCCCTCTCTCCCTCCTCCTCTTCTCCCCCTCCCCTGCTCCTCCCCCCTCTCTCTCTCTTCCTCTTTTGCTTCCTTTTGCTCCCTCCTGACTTCTTCTCCTCCCCTCCTCATCCTCCTCTTTGCTCCTCTCATTTTCTTCCCTCTCTGCTTTTTGTTCTTTTTGTCTTTCCCTTGCCCCCTTCTCCTCTCTCCTCCTCCCCTCCCTCTCTGCTGTCTCTCTTGCTCTCTGCTGCCTCCTGCTCTCTCTGCTTCCTCCTCTGCTCCTCTGCTCTGCCTCTCTTTGTTCTTCCTCTCTTCTCTTCTTGCCTCCTCTCCCTGCTCTGCTTTTTTTGCTCTCTCCTCTCTCCTTCTGCTCCTTCTTTTTTTCTGCTCTGCTCTGCTCCTCTCTCTCTGCCCTGCTCCTCTGCTCCTTCCCTCCTTTCCTTGTTTCCTCTCTGCTCTCCTCTTCCTCTGTCCTGCTCCTTCCTCTTCTCTCCCCCCTCTCTGTTTTTTGTCTCCTCCTGCTCTTCTCTTGCTCCCTTGCTTCCCTCTCTTCTTTCTCTCTCTCTGCTTCTTTTGTTGCCTTTGTTCTGCTGTGCTTCTGCTCTCTGCCTGTCTCTTGCCCCTCTCTTCTTGCCTTCCTCTCTCCCCTTCTTCTCTCTTTGCCTCTGCTTTCCTCTCCTCTCCTATTTCTGCTGCTGCCTCTCCCTTTTCCCTTCCTTTGCTCCTCTTTCTCTCTCCCTCCCTTCTCTCCTGCTTTCCCTCTCTTTTCTGCTTTTTTTGCTTCTTCTCTGCTCCCTCTCTGCTTTTTCTGCCTGCCTCCTTCTGCTCTGATCCTCTGTTTTCTCCTTTTCTTTCTTCTCTTCTTCTCTTCTGCTTTTTCTCCTCTGTTTCCTGCTGCCTCTCCCTCTCTTCTCCTCTCCCCCTCTCTCTCTTCTCTGCTGCCTCTCCCCTGTTTCTCTCTTCCCTCTCCCTCCCTCTCTCTTTTCTCTGCCTGCTCTCCCCTGTCTCTCTCTGCTTCTCCCTCCTTCTCTGCTCCCTCCTGCTCCCTGCTTTCTTTCTCTGTTTTTTCCCTCTGCTCTCTTGCTGCCCTTCTCTTTGTTTTGCTGTTCCCTCTGCTCTGCTCTGCTGCTTTCTCTCCCTCTTTCTGTCTCCCTCTCCTTTGCTTTTTTTCCTCTCTCCTTTTCCCTTCTTCTCCTCCTGCCTGCCTCTCTTGTGCTGCTCTGCCTTCTTCTCTGCCCTGCCTTCCCTCCTGTTTTCCCCTCTGCTCCTCCTTCTCTCTCCCTCTCCTCCTCTCTGCTGCTCTGTTTCCTCTGCCTCTCTCTCTCCTTTTCTCTCCTCTCCCTCTCCTCTCTCCTTCCTCTGCTTCTCCTCCTCACCTCTCTCCCTCTCCTGCCTCTCCTCTCTCCTTTTTCTTCTTTCCTTCTGCCCCTCTTCCTCTCTGCTGCTCTCTGCTGTTCCTCCCTCCTCCTCTCTCTCTGCTCCCCTTCTCCTCTCACTCCCCTCCTCCTCTCCTTCCTCTTCCTCCTTCTCCCTCCTATCCCTTCTTCTGCCCCTGCCTCTGCCTCCTGTTCTCCCTCCCTTCCTCTCTTCTGCTGCTTCTCTCTCTGTCTTCCTCCTCCTCTTCCTCTCTCCTCCTCCTTTTCTGTTTCTCTCTTTCTCTGGCCTGCTTTCTGCCTCTCCTTTTCTGTTCTTTCTCTCTTGCCTTCTGATCTGTCTGTCTTCTCTGTTGCCTCCTCTGTTTCTCTGTTGCTCTCTCCTGCTTGTGTTTCTCTCTTCTCTGCTCTCCTCTCTTGTCTCTCCTTCTGCTCTGTCTCTCCCTCCCCCCTCTGTCTGTGCTCTGTTTTCTTCTTCTTGCTTCCCCTCTCTCTCTGCTCTGCCTTCTCCCCCCTTGTTCCCTCTTGCTCCTCCCCCTCTGCTCTCTCTTGCTTTGCTTCTCCTGTGTCTTTTTGCCCTCTCTCTGCTCTCTGCCTCCCCTCCTCTGCTTGCTCTGCTCCTTTGTTTCTTCTGCCTTTTTGCTCTCTCTCTCTGCTCTCTTCTGTCCTTCTCCTCTTTCTCTCCCCTCTTGCCTTTCCTGCTCCTCTCTTTTCTCTTCTCCTCTTGATGCTCTGCCTCTCCCTTTTCCTCTCTCCTTGTTTCCTGCCTGCTCTGCTCTGCTCTTCTCCCCTCTCCCTCTGCCCTCCTTTGCTTCTTGTTGCTCTCTCTGTTTTCCCTCTCTTGCTTCTTCTCTCTTTCCTCCTCCTCTCCTCTGCCCTGTTTCTTCTTTTTTTCTGCTCTCCTCTCTCCTCCTGCTCTCCTCTCCTTTGCTTTTTCTTCTTCTCCCTGCTCCTCTCTCCTCCCTTTTCTGCCTTGTTTCTTCTTGCTCTTTCCTCTTTGCTCCCTCCTCCTTTCTCTGTCCCTCTTTGTTGCTCTGCTCTCTGTCTCTTTCTGTTCTTCTGCTCTGCTCTCTGCTCTCTCTGTTTCTCTCTCCTCTCCCCTCCTGTCTCTCTCCTGCTCTCTCTGCTTTTCTCTTCTTCCCCTCTGCTTTTCTCCCTCTCCTCTCTCCTCCTCTCTTCTCTTCCTGCTGCTCCTCTGCCTCTGTTCTTTCCTTGCCTGCTCTCCTCCTCTTTCTGCTTGTTCTCTGCTTCTCTGCTCTTCCTCCCTCCTCCTCTTCTCCTCTCTTTCTCCCTCCCCTCCTGCCCCCTCTGCTCTCTTCCCTCTCCTCCTCTCTCTGCCCCTTTGCCCCCTGCTTCTCCTCTGCCTCTGCTCTTCTTCTCCCCTCTCTGCTCCTCCCTTCTCCCTGCTTGCCTCTCTGCTTGCTCCTTCTTTGTCTGCTCCTTCTGCCCCTTTTCTGTGTTTTTTCCTTGCTTTCTCCCTCTGTGCTTTTCTGCTTCCTCTCTTCCTTTCCCCTTCTCTCTCTTGCTCTCCCCCCTTTCTGCTCCCTCCTCTGTCTGCTTCCCCCTTTCTGCCCCTCTGCCTTATTGCTGTCTCCTCTCTTGCTGCTCCTCCTTCTCCTCCCTGCTTCTCCCCCTCTCCTCCTCCTCCTTGCTCCTCTCTCTGTGCTCTGCTTCTGCCTGCCTCTGCCTCCCCTCTGCTGCTCCTCTCTGTTTCTCTGCTCTCCTCTGCTCTGTGCTCCCTCCCTCTGCTTTCTCCTCTGTTCTCTCCTTTTTGCTGCCTGCTGCTCTGCTTCTTCTCTCCTGCTCTGCTCTTTTTGTCCTCCTTCTCTGCTCTCCCCCCCTCCCTGTTTCTCCTTCTCTCCTCTCTGCTCCCTTTGTTGCTCCCCTCCTTCTCTCTTGTGTTCTCTCTTGCCCTCCTTTCTCTTCTCCCTGATCTCTTTGCTCTGCTGTCCCTCTGCCTTCTGCTTCTGTCTCCTCTTCCCTCCTCCTTCGCTCTTCCCTGTCTTTCTTGCTTCTCTTCTGCTCTCTTTCTGCTTTCCTCTCCTGTCCTTCCTCTCTCTCTCTCTCCTCTCTGTCTTTCTCCTCTCTCCTCCTTTTCCCTCCTCCTCTTTCTTTCCTTCCTGCCTCCTTCTCTGTTCTGTCTCTGCTCTTCTCCCCCTGCTCCTCTCTCCCTCCTCTGCCTCTCTGCTGCTTTTGCTTTCTCTCTCTCCTTCTTCTCCCTCTTCTGCTCTTCCTGTGCTTCTCTCTCTCCTCTTTCTCTCTCTGCCCCTTCCTGCTCCTCTTCTTGTTCTTTGCTCCCCCTTCTCTCTCTCCTGCCCTTTGTCCTGCCCTCCTGCTCTCTTTTTGCTCTGTTCTTTCCTCCCCTCTGCTCTCTTGCTTCTTCTCTCCCTTTCTCTCTCCTCCTCTCCTGTCTCCTCTCTTCTTTTCTCTCTCTCTCTCTGTCCTCTTCCCTCTGCCTTCTCCTCTCTGCCTCTCCTCTTTGTTGTCCCTCTCTGCTCCCTTGTCTCTCCTGCTTCTCCCTCTCCTCTCTTGTCTTGCTGCTCTTGTTGCTGTCTTTTTGCCCCCCCCCCCTCCCCTCTCTCTTCTGTCTTTCTGCTTGCCTCTCCTCTGCCTCTGCTGCTTGTCCCTCTCTTTTCTCTCTTTGCTCCCTCTTTCTTTCTTTCTTTCCCCTGTTTTTTGCTCTGGCTCTGCTCTGCTGTCCTCTGCCCCTCTTTCTCCTGCTTGCTGCTCTGTTGCTGCTCTCTTTTGCTCTCTCTTCTCTGCTCTCCTCCTTCTCCTTCTTGTCTCTCTCTGTCCTGCTCTCTTCCTCCTGTGCTCCCTGCTCTGTGCTCTTCTCTCTCTCCTCTTGCTCTTTGCTGCTCCTCCCTCTCTGCTCCTCTGTTTGCTCCTTGGTTCTGCCTCTCTTCTCCCTCTCCCCCCTCTCCTCCTTCTGCCTTTCTGCCTCTCTCTCCTCTCTTCTCTTTCTTCCTCCTCTCTTTTCTTGTTTGTCCCCTGCTCTCTCTCCCCCCCTTCTCTCTTTCTCTGTGCTCTTCTGCTTGTTTGCTCTCTCTTCTCCTGCTCTTTTCCTCTTCTGCTTCTCTTCTGCTCCTCTGCTCTCCTTTCTTGCCTGCCTGCTTCTCCCTGCCTTCTCCTGTTCTTGTTTCTTTCTCTTCTTTTTCTCTGATTTCCTCTGCTCTGCTCTCTTCTCCTCCCTGCTTTTTTTCTCTCTTTTCTGCCTCTCTCCTCCTCTCTGCTCTGCCTCCTCCCTTCCCTCTTCTGCCTTCTCCTTGCTCTCTCCTCTCCTTCTTTTTTGCTCTCTTTGGTCTGTTCCCCTCTCTGCTTCCTCTCCCTCTCCTTCCCTGCTCTCTCTCCTGCTCCTCTCTTCTCCTCTCCTCCCTCCTGCTCTGCCTTCTCTCCTTCCCTCCTGACTCCTCTGCCTCTCCCTTCTTCTCTGCCTCCCCCCTTCCCTCTGTTCTCTCTTCTTGTTTGCTCCTCTTTGCTCTGCTCTGCCCTCCTCTCTGCTGCTCCTCTGCTGCTTCTGCTCTCCCCTCTCTCTCCTGTTTTTCCTTCTTCTTCTTTTCCTCTCTGTCCTCTGCTCCTCTTGCTTTGCTCTTCTGCTCTGCTCCCCTCCTGTCCTCTTTTCTTTCCTGTTCTTTTCTGCTCCGCTCTCCTCTTCTGTCTCTGCTCTCTCCCTCCTCTCCCTCCCCTTCTCTTCCTCTCTCCTTCCTCCCTCTGTTGTTTCTGCTTGCTCCTCCTCCCTCTTTTCCCCCTCTTCTTTTTGCTCTTCTCTCTGCTCCTCTTTTGCTCCCCCTCCCTTGCTCCTCCTCCTTCCCCTCTTCTCCTGCTCTGCTCTGTGTTCCTTCTCTCTTTCTCTGTCCTCTCTGCTTCCTTCTCTGCTTTCCTCTCTTTCTTTTTGGCTCTCCTCCCTCTCTTCTCTCTGCTGTCTCTCCTCTCCTTGTCTTCCCTGTTTCTCTCCTTCCTTTTCTGCTCTCTTTTTGCTGCTTTTCTCCTGCTGCTCTGCCCTCTTGTCCTCCTCTCCTGTTCTTTGTCCTCTCCTCTGTCTGCTTCCTCTCTTTCCTCTCCCTCCCCTCTCTGTCTGTCTCTGCTCTTCCTGCTCCTCTGTTTCTTTTCTCCCTTCTTCCCTCTGTCCTCTCCCTCCTCTCCCCTTCCCTCTCCTCTCTCTTCTGCCTCTTTCTCTCTCCCTCCCTCTCTCTGCCCAGCATCTCTCTTCTGTCTCCTCCCTGCTTTGCTTCTTTTTCTCCCTTTCCTCTCTCTCTCTCTTTCTTCCTCTGCTGTCTCTTTGCCTCTCTCTCCTCTGCTTCTCTCCTCTGCCCCTCCTTCTCTTTCTGCTCTGTTCTGCTCTTTGTCTTTCTCTGCCTCCTTCCTCTCTTGCTCTCCTGCTGCCCCTCTCCTCTCTGCTCTGATTCTCTGCCTCCTCTTCTTTTCTTGTCTCTCCTTTCTCTCTGCGGCTGGGTTCTGCTCTCTCTCTTCTCTGCTTTGAACTGCTCCCCCTTCTGTCTCTTTCTCTGCTTTTTTCCTCCCCCCCCCCTCTCCCTCTCCCCCTCTCTGTGCTCCCCCTCTTTGCCCTTCTCTCTGTCTTCTCCTCCCTCTTGCTCTTTTGCTCTGCTTCTTCCCTTCTTGTGTCTCCTTGCTCCTCTGCCTCTCTCTATGACTCTCCCTCTCCTCCCCCCCCCTCTCTCTCTCCTCTGCTTCCTCTCTCCCTCTCTCTCTTTCCTCTCTTCCCCCCCTTCTGCTCTTTCCTCTTTCTCTCTCCTGTGTGTTTCTGCTTTTTCCCTCTGCTCTGTGTCTTCTCTGCTCCTCTCTGTTGTTTCTCCTCCTTCCTCCTGCTGTCTTGCTCTCTCTCTCTCTTTGCTCTTCTTGTGACTTGGTTTCTGCCTTGTCGCTCCCTCCTGATCTGCTTCTTTTTGATGTTATTGCCTCTTTATTTTTGTTTTTCTTGATGCTGGTGACCCTCTTGACTTTCTGATTGTGTCCCTTCTTGTCTCTGTCTCCCTGCTGTTCCTTGATCTGCCCCTTTGCTTTCTTTTGACTACTTGATCTTTTGCTTGTGTTCTCTGCTACTTTGCCCTTTGCCTCTCTGATTTGTGGTATGCCTTGATTGTAATCCATGGCTCTCCCCCTCTGTCTGCTGACTCTTCCTGACTTTGCTCTGCCCGTTTTTGTGTTCTGTCTCTCCTGATTCTGACCCTTGATGTGTTGTCTTCTGCTGAATTGCTGATTGCTCTCCTTCTCTTGTGTGTCTTTCTGTCTCATTTGGCTTGCTCTTCCTTTTTGTTGCCTGTCTGCCTGCTGCTTGCTTGAACTTCTGACTGCGTCTCTGCTCCTATTGATCCTGCCTTTTGACCCTCTCCCCCCTCTGATCCTGTGCTTCTTGTTCTCTGCTCCTCCTACAAGCACACACCTCTCTCTCTACACACTTGATTATATGCTGACTCAGACATGACTCTCGACTGTCTCTTGTGTTCTGCCCTTGTTGCATTGTCTGCATCTTGTTTGATGACGCTGTTCTTGAACTTTGCTTTTGAACTGTGTCTGTGACTTGTGTGTTTTGTTATTTGCTTCTGATTTTTTTTGTCTGTTATGCTTCCTCTTTGACACTGCTTCCCCTCTTCCTGTTGTTTTCTGGTTGCTGACGTGCCCTGATGCTGTGCTCTTTCTGTGACCATGCCTCTCTTGTCTGACTGACTGTTTTTCCTCTCTTCCTCCCTTCTTTTTGCTTCTGATTCTCTGTTTGCTGCTGCTGGCTTTGCTGTTTGTTGCTGTTGCTTTGATACTTTGCTTGCTTGTGAGCTTCCTTTTGTTCTCCTTTCTGCTTTGAAACTTTTGCTTTTGCCTCTCTCCCTTCCTGATGATGTCATGCTTGCCTGCTTGCTTTCTCTGTGCATCTGCCCTCCCCCCCTTCTTCCTGTGGATGTTTTGCTCTTGTTTGATTCTCTGTCCTCTGCTCTCTTATCTGGACTGTTCTGTGATTACTGATTTGATTGTGGCTGTCGCTCCTTCGGCTGATTTCGGCTTGTGATGCTTCCCTGGCTGCCCTGTCTGATGTTCTTTCGTCTTGTTGTTTGATCCTTGCCTGTGAAACTGCTGCTCTTTGATCCTGATGTTTGATTGTGTCTTGCTTCTGCGTGTTCTTCTGCTCCCCGGCCCGTTCTTGTTTTCCTGTGCTCTTTCTCCTATGCTTTCTGTTGTGGTTCTCTTCTGCTTTTGGGACTTTGTTCTTTTCTGGGGGGTTTTTTTTCTCTTTGTCTCCTGTCTTTGCCTTCTCTGTTTGTGTTCCCTCTCTTGTGGTTGCTTGACTTGGCTTCCTCTTGCTGTTTCTTGCTTGTTTTTGTCTGTTGCTCTTTCCCCTGTTGTTTTGATTTCCTCTGTCCTCTGCTTCTGCACTGATGTTGTTTTGCCTTTGAGTGATCCTCTGTGTCTGTTCTGTGCCCCCTGACTTTTGTCTTTTTCTCCTCTGTCTTTTTCCCTTGTATCGTTCTTTGCTGAACCTGCCCTTCTGGTTTCTCTGACTCCTTCTTCTGCTTTCTTTCTCTTCTTTATCATTGCGTTTTGTGCTGTGTGATGTTTGTGGACTTTGCTGATTTTGTGCTTCTTCCCCTGTTATTGCCTTCTCTCGTGTGTGTGTTTGCTTCCTGTTTCCCTTGTTTGCCTGTTGCTCCTTTTTGCCTGCTCTGCTTCTCCCTCCCTTCTCCTGCTCTTTCTCCTAGATCTGTATTTAAAAAATCTACAATGAAAAATGCTGAATTATGACATAATTAATATATGATAAAATCTCCAAATCCTTAGTACTAAGTTACTATTTGTGCCAGGCGAAAATGGTTGATATATTTGAAATCAGCTCGAAAAACTAGTCAATAAATGAGTGTCCAGTGTCCTGGTAGATGAAATTGGCGGATTCTTCTCGAAATCTTCCTAATGAGGGATCGAACTATAGGGAGAAATCTGAGTAAATGTCCGTGTTATTCAGCTGAAGACCAAAACCTGTCCGAAAAATTGACCTGTACTAAAGCTCAGTTCAAAAGTCGGACAGGTTTTTCACTCAAATGTCTTCCTGTTCTTCGACACCTCACTTAGGTAGTTTGGTCAAAATCATATTGATGGACAAGGGACACCATATCTAAAATCAGTTTCGTGTGCTGATTTCAGATCTGTATTTAAAAATGTTCTACAATGAAAAATGGCTGAATTATGACATAATTAATATATGATAAAATCTTCAAATCCTTAATACAAAGAAACTATTTGTGCCAGGAGAAAATGGTTGAAAAATATGAATTCAGCTCGAAAAACTAGTCAATAAATGGGTGTCCAGTGGCCTGGCAGATGAAATTGGCGGATTCTTCCTAATGAGGGATCGAACTATAGGGAGAAATCTGAGTAAATGTCCGTGTTATTCAGCTGAAGACCAAAACCTGTCCGAAAAATTGACCTGTACTAAAGCTCAGTTCAAAAGTCGGACAGGTGTTTCACTCAAATGTCTTCCTGTTCTTCGACACCTCACTTAGGTAGTTTGGTCAAAATCATATTGATGGACAAGGGACACCATATCTAAAATCTGTTTCGTGTGCTGATTTCAGATCTGTCTTTAAAAATGTTCTACAATGAAAAATGGCTGAATTATGACATATTCAATATATGATAAAATCTTCAAATCCTTAATACAAAGAAACTATTTGTGCCAGGAGAAAATGGTTGACAAATATGAATTCAGCTCGAAAAACTAGTCAATAAATGGGTGTCCAGTGTCCTGGTAGATGAAATTGGCGGATTCTTCCTAATGAGGGATCGAACTATAGGGAGAAATCTGAGTAAATGTCCGTGTTATTCAGCTGAAGACCAAAACCTGTCCGAAAAATTGACCTGTACTAAAGCTCAGTTCAAAAGTCGGACAGGGTTTTTACTCAAATGTCTTCCTGTTCTTCGACACCTCACTTAGGTAGTTTGGTCAAAATCATATTGATGGACAAGGGACACCATATCTAAAATCAGTTTCGTGTGCTGATTTCAGATCTGTATTTAAAAATGTTCTACAATGAAAAATGGCTGAATTATGACATAATTAATATATGATAAAATCTTCAAATCCTTAATACAAAGAAACTATTTGTGCCAGGAGAAAATGGTTGAAAAATATGAATTCAGCTCGAAAAACGAGTCAATAAATGGGTGTCCAGTGTCCTGGTAGATGAAATTGGCGGATTCTTCCTAATGAGGGATCGAACTATAGGGAGAAATCTGAGTAAATGTCCGTGTTATTCAGCTGAAGACCAAAACCTGTCCGAAAAATTGACCTGTACTAAAGCTCAGTTCAAAAGTCGGACAGGTGTTTCACTCAAATGTCTTCCTGTTCTTCGACGCCTCACTTAGGTAGTTTGGTCAAAATCATATTGATGGACATGGGACACCATATATAAAATCAGTTTCGTGTGCTGATTTCAGATCTGTATTTAAAAAAAATCTACAATGAAAAATGGCTGAATTATGACATAATTAATATATGATGAAATCTTCAAATCCTTAATACAAAGAAACTATTTGTGCCAGGAGAAAATGGTTGAAAAATATGAATTCAGCTCGAAAAACTAGTCAATAAATGAGTGTCCAGTGTCCTGGTAGATGAAATTGGCGGATTCTTCCTAATGAGGGATCGAACTATAGGGAGAAATCTGAGTAAATGTCCGTGTTATTCAGCTGGACCAAAACCTGTCCGAAAAATTGACCTGTACTGAAGCTCAGTTCAAAAGTCGGACAGGGTCTTTACTCATATGTCTTCCTGTTCTTCGACACTTCACTTAGGTAGTTTGGTCAAAATCATATTGATGGACAAGGGACACCATATATAAAATCAGTTTCGTGTGCTGATTTCAGATCTGTATTTTAAAATGTTCTTCAATGAAAAATGGCTGAATTATGACATAATTAATATATG
Organism: Paralithodes platypus; assembly: GCA_032716605.1. NCBI lineage: Eukaryota > Metazoa > Arthropoda > Malacostraca > Decapoda > Lithodidae > Paralithodes > Paralithodes platypus. Next base: position 16,649,538 of record CM064514.1, on the reverse strand, counting down.
ATAAAATCTTCAAATCCTTAATACAAAGACACTATTTGTGCCAGGAGAAAATGGATGAAAAATATGAATTCAGCTCGAAAACTAGTCAATAAATGGGTGTCCAGTGTCCTGGTAGATGCAATTGGCGGATTCTTCCTAATGAGGGATCGAACTATAGGGAGAAATCTGAGTAAATGTCCGTGTTATTCAGCTGAAGACCAAAACCTGTCCGAAAATTTACCTGTACTAAACCTCAGTTCAAAAGTCGGACAGGTGTTTCACTCAAATGTCTTCCTGTTCTTCGACACCTCACTTAGGTAGTTTTGTTAAAAATCATATTGATGGACAAGGGACACCATATCTAAAATCAGTTTCGTGTGCTGATTTCAGATCTGTCATTAAAAATGTTCTACAATGAAAAATGCCTGAATTATGACATAATTTATATATGATAAAATCTTCAAATCCTTAATTCAAAGAAACTATTTGTGCCAGGAGAAAATGGTTGACAAATATGAATTCAGCTCGAAAAACTAGTCAATAAATGGGTGTCCAGTGTCCTGGTAGATGAAATTGGCGGATTCTTCCTAATGAGGGATCGAACTATAGGGAGAAATCTGAGTAAATGTCCGTGTTATTCAGCTGAAGACCAAAACCTGTCCGAAAAATTGACCTGTACTAAAGCTCAGTTCAAAAGTCGGACAGGTTTTTCACTCAAATGTCTTCCTGTTCTTCGACACCTCACTTAGGTAGTTTGGTCAAAATCATATTGATGGACAAGGGACACCATATCTAAAATCAGTTTCGTGTGCTGATTTCAGATCTGTATTTAAAAATGTTCTACAATGAAAAATGGCTGAATTATGACATAATTAATATATGATAAAATCTTCAAATCCTTAAAGAAACTATTTGTGCCAGGAGAAAATGGTTGAAAAATATGAATTCAGCTCGAAAAACTAGTCAATAAATGGGTGTCCAGTGTCCTGGTAGATGAAATTGGCGGATTCTTCCTAATGAGGGATCGAACTATAGGGAGAAATCTGAGTAAATGTCCGTGTTATTCAGCTGAAGACCAAAACCTGTCCGAAAAATTGACCTGTACTAAAGCTCAGTTCAAAAGTCGGACAGGGTTTTTACTCAAATGTCTTCCTGTTCTTCGACACCTCACTTAGGTAGTTTGGTCAAAATCATATTGATGGACAAGGGACACCATATCTAAAATCAGTTTCGTGTGCTGATTTCAGATCTGTATTTAAAAATGTTCTACAATGAAAAATGGCTGAATTATGACATAATTAATATATGATAAAATCTTCAAATCCTTAATACAAAGACACTATTTGTGCCAGGAGAAAATGGTTGACAAATATGAATTCAGCTCGAAAAACTAGTCAATAAATGGGTGTCCAGTGTCCTGGTAGATGAAATTGGCGGATCCTTCCTAATGAGGGATCGAACTATAGGGAGAAATCTGAGTAAATGTCCGTGTTATTCAGCTGAAGACCAAAACCTGTCCGAAAAATTGACCTGTACTAAAGCTCAGTTCAAAAGTCGGACAGGTGTTTCACTCAAATGTCTTCCTGTTCTTCGACACCTCACTTAGGTAGTTTGGTCAAAATCATATTGATGGACAAGGGACACCATATCTAAAATCAGTTTCGTGTGCTGATTTCAGATCTGTATTTAAAAATGTTCTACAATGAAAAATGGCTGAATTATGACATAATTATATATGATAAAATCTTCAAATCCTTAATACAAAGAAACTATTTGTGCCAGGAGAAAATGGTTGAAAAATATGAATTCAGCTCGAAAAACTAGTCAATAAATGGGTGTCCAGTGTCCTGGTAGATGAAATTGGCGGATTCTTCCTAATGAGGGATCGAACTATAGGGAGAAATCTGAGTAAATGTCCGTGTTATTCAGCTGAAGACCAAAACCTGTCCGAAAAATTGACCTGTACTAAAGCTCAGTTCAAAAGTCGGACAGGTTTTTCACTCAAATGTCTTCCTGTTCTTCGACACCTCACTTAGGTAGTTTGGTCAAAATCATATTGATGGACAAGGGACACCATATCTAAAATCAGTTTCGTGTGCTGATTTCAGATCTGTATTTAAAAATGTTCTACAATGAAAAATGGCTGAATTATGACATAATTAATATATGATAAAATCTTCAAATCCTTAATACAAAGAAACTATTTGTGCCAGGAGAAAATGGTTGAAAAATATGAATTCAGCTCGAAAAACTAGTCAATAAATGGGTGTCCAGTGTCCTGGTAGATGAAATTGGCGGATTCTTCCTAATGAGGGATCGAACTATAGGGAGAAATCTGAGTAAATGTCCGTGTTATTCAGCTGAAGACCAAAACCTGTCCGAAAAATTGACCTGTACTAAAGCTCAGTTCAAAAGTCGGACAGGGTGTTTCACTCAAATGTCTTCCTGTTCTTCGACACCTCACTTAGGTAGTTTGGTCAAAATCATATTGATGGACAAGGGACACCATATCTAAAATCAGTTTCGTGTGCTGATTTCAGATCTGTATTTAAAAATGTTCTACAATGAAAAATGGCTGAATTATGACATAATATATGATAAAATCTTCAAATCCTTAATACAAAGAAACTATTTGTGCCAGGAGAAAATGGTTGAAAAATATGAATTCAGCTCGAAAAACTAGTCAATAAATGGGTGTCCAGTGTCCTGGTAGATGAAATTGGCGGATTCTTCCTAATGAGGGATCGAACTATAGGGAGAAATCTGAGTAAATGTCCGTGTTATTCAGCTGAAGACCAAAACCTGTCCGAAAAATTGACCTGTACTAAAGCTCAGTTCAAAAGTCGGACAGGTGTTTCACTCAAATGTCTTCCTGTTCTTCGACACCTCACTTAGGTAGTTTGGTCAAAATCATATTGATGGACAAGGGACACCATATCTAAAATCAGTTTCGTGTGCTGATTTCAGATCTGTATTTAAAAATGTTCTACAATGAAAAATGGCTGAATTATGACATAATTAATATATGATAAAATCTTCAAATCCTTAATACAAAGAAACTATTTGTGCCAGGAGAAAATGGTTGAAAAATATGAATTCAGCTCGAAAAACTAGTCAATAAATGGGTGTCCAGTGTCCTGGTAGATGAAATTGGCGGATTCTTCCTAATGAGGGATCGAACTATAGGGAGAAATCTGAGTAAATGTCCGTGTTATTCAGCTGAAGACCAAAACCTGTCCGAAAAATTGACCTGTACTAAAGCTCAGTTCAAAAGTCGGACAGGGTTTCTCAAATGTCTTCCTGTTCTTCGACACCTCACTTAGGTAGTTTGGTCAAAATCATATTGATGGACAAGGGACACCATATCTAAAATCAGTTTCGTGTGCTGATTTCAGATCTGTATTTAAAATGTTCTACAATGAAAAATGGCTGAATTATGACATAATTAATATATGATAAAATCTTCAAATCCTTAATACAAAGAAACTATTTGTGCCAGGAGAAAATGGTTGAAAAATATGAATTCAGCTCGAAAAACTAGTCAATAAATGGGTGTCCAGTGTCCTGGTAGATGAAATTGGCGGATTCTTCCTAATGAGGGATCGAACTATAGGGAGAAATCTGAGTAAATGTCCGTGTTATTCAGCTGAAGACCAAAACCTGTCCGAAAAATTGACCTGTACTAAAGCTCAGTTCAAAAGTCGGACAGGTTTTTCACTCAAATGTCTTCCTGTTCTTCGACCTCACTTAGGTAGTTTGGTCAAAATCATATTGATGGACAAGGGACACCATATCTAAAATCAGTTTCGTGTGCTGATTTCAGATCTGTATAAATGTTCTACAATGAAAAATGGCTGAATTATGACATAATTAATATATGATAAAATCTTCAAATCCTTAATACAAGGAAACTATTTGTGCCAGGAGAAAATGGTTGAAAAATATGAATTCAGCTTGAAAAACTAGTCAATAAATGGGTGTCCAGTGTCCTGGTAGATGAAATTGGCGGATTCTTCCTAATGAGGGATCGAACTATAGGGAGAAATCTGAGTAAATGTCCGTGTTATTCAGCTGAAGACCAAAACCTGTCCGAAAAATTGACCTGTACTAAAGCTCAGTTCAAAAGTCGGACAGGTTTTTCACTCAAATGTCTTCCTGTTCTTCGACACCTCACTTAGGTAGTTTGGTCAAAATCATATTGATGGACAAGGGACACCATATCTAAAATCAGTTTCGTGTGCTGATTTCAGATCTGTATTTAAAAATGTTCTACAATGAAAAATGGCTGAATTATGACATAATTAATATATGATAAAATCTTCAAATCCTTAATACAAAGAAACTATTTGTGCCAGGAGAAAATGGTTGAAAAATATGAATTCAGCTCGAAAAACTAGTCAATAAATGGGTGTCCAGTGTCCTGGTAGATGAAATTGGCGGATTCTTCCTAATGAGGGATCGAACTATAGGGAGAAATCTGAGTAAATGTCCGTGTTATTCAGCTGAAGACCAAAACCTGTCCGAAAAATTGACCTGTACTAAAGCTCAGTTCAAAAGTCGGACAGGTTTTTCACTCAAATGTCTTCCTGTTCTTCGACACCTCACTTAGGTAGTTTGGTCAAAATCATATTGATGGACAAGGGACACCATATTTAAAATCAGTTTCGTGTGCTGATTTCAGATCTGTATTTAGAAATGTTCTACAATGAAAAATGGCTGAATTATGACATAATTTATATATGATAAATCTTCAAATCCTTAATACAAAGAAACTATTTGTGCCAGGAGAAAATGGTTGAAAAATATGAATTCAGCTCGAAAAACTAGTCAATAAATGGGTGTCCAGTGTCCTGGTAGATGAAATTGGCGGATTCTTCCTAATGAGGGATCGAACTATAGGGAGAAATCTGAGTAAATGTCCGTGTTATTCAGCTGAAGACCAAAACCTGTCCGAAAAATTGACCTGTACTAAAGCTCAGTTCAAAAGTCGGACAGGTTTCAAACTCAAATGTCTTCCTGTTCTTCGTCAGTTACTTAGGTAGTTTGGTCAAAATCATATTGATGGACAAGGGACACCATATCTAAAATCAGTTTCGTGTGCTGATTTCAGATCTGAATTTTAAAAATGTTCTACAATGAAAAATGGCTGAATTATGACATAATTAATATATGATAAAATCTTCAAATCCTTAATACAAAGAAACTATTTGTGCCAGGAGAAAATGGTTGAAAAATATGAATTCAGCTCGAAAAACTAGTCAATAAATGGGTGTCCAGTGTCCTGGTAGATGAAATTGGCGGATTCTTCCTAATGAGGGATCGAACTATAGGGAGAAATCTGAGTAAATGTCCGTGTTATTCAGCTGAAGACCAAAACCTGTCCGAAAAATTGACCTGTACTAAAGCTCAGTTCAAAAGTCGGACAGGTGTTTCACTCAAATGTCTTCCTGTTCTTCGACACCTCACTTAGGTAGTTTGGTCAAAATCATATTGATGGACAAGGGACACCATATCTAAAATCAGTTTCGTGTGCTGATTTCAGATCTGTATTTAAAAATGTTCTACAATGAAAAATGGCTGAATTATGACATAATTAATATATGATAAAATCTTCAAATCCTTAATACAAAGAAACTATTTGTGCCAGGAGAAAATGGTTGAAAAATATGAATTCAGCTCGAAAAACTAGTCAATAAATGGGTGTCCAGTGTCCTGGTAGATGAAATTGGCGGATTCTTCCTAATGAGGGATCGAACTATAGGGAGAAATCTGAGTAAATGTCCGTGTTATTCAGCTGAAGACCAAAACCTGTCCGAAAAATTGACCTGTACTAAAGCTCAGTTCAAAAGTCGGACAGGGTTTTTCACTCAAATGTCTTCCTGTTCTTCGACACCTCACTTAGGTAGTTTGGTCAAAATCATATTGATGGACAAGGGACACCATATCTAAAATCAGTTTCGTGTGCTGATTTCAGATCTGTATTTAAAAATGTTCTACAATGAAAAATGGCTGAATTATGACATAATTAATATATGATAAAATCTTCAAATCCTTAATACAAAGAAACTATTTGTGCCAGGAGAAAATGGTTGAAAAATATGAATTCAGCTCGAAAAACTAGTCAATAAATGGGTGTCCAGTGTCCTGGTAGATGAAATTGGCGGATTCTTCCTAATGAGGGATCGAACTATAGGGAGAAATCTGAGTAAATGTCCGTGTTATTCAGCTGAAGACCAAAACCTGTCCGAAAAATTGACCTGTACTAAAGCTCAGTTCAAAAGTCGGACAGGTTTTTCACTCAAATGTCTTCCTGTTCTTCGACACCTCACTTAGGTAGTTTGGTCAAAATCATATTGATGGACAAGGGACACCATATCTAAAATCAGTTTCGTGTGCTGATTTCAGATCTGTATTTAAAAATGTTCTACAATGAAAAATGGCTGAATTATGACATAATTAATATATGATAAAATCTTCAAATCCTTAATACAAAGAAACTATTTGTGCCAGGAGAAAATGGTTGAAAATATGAATTCAGCTCGAAAAACTAGTCAATAAATGGGTGTCCAGTGTCCTGGTAGATGAAATTGGCGGATTCTTCCTAATGAGGGATCGAACTATAGGGAGAAATCTGAGTAAATGTCCGTGTTATTCAGCTGAAGACCAAAACCTGTCCGAAAAATTGACCTGTACTAAAGCTCAGTTCAAAAGTCGGACAGGTGTTTCACTCAAATGTCTTCCTGTTCTTCGACACCTCACTTAGGTAGTTTGGTCAAAATCATATTGATGGACAAGGGACACCATATCAAAAATCAGTTTCGTGTGCTGATTTCAGATCTGTATTTAAAAATGTTCTACAATGAAAAATGGCTGAATTATGACATAATTAATATATGATAAAATCTTCAAATCCTTAATACAAAGAAACTATTTGTGCCAGGAGAAAATGGTTGAAAAATATGAATTCAGCTTGAAAAACTAGTCAATAAATGGGTGTCCAGTGTCCTGGTAGATGAAATTGGCGGATTCTTCCTAATGAGGGATCGAACTATAGGGAGAAATCTGAGTAAATGTCCGTGTTATTCAGCTGAAGACCAAAACCTGTCCGAAAAATTGACCTGTACTAAAGCTCAGTTCAAAAGTCGGACAGGTTTTCACTCAAATGTCTTCCTGTTCTTCGACACCTCACTTAGGTAGTTTGGTCAAAATCATATTGATGGACAAGGGACACCATATATAAAATCAGTTTCGTGTGCTGATTTCAGATCTGTATTTAAAAATGTTCTACAATGAAAAATGGCTGAATTATGACATAATTAATATATGATAAAATCTTCAAATCCTTAATACAAAGAACTATTTGTGCCAGGAGAAAATGGTTGAAAAATATGAATTCAGCTCGAAAAACTAGTCAATAAATGGGTGTCCAGTGTCCTGGTAGATGAAATTGGCGGATTCTTCCTAATGAGGGATCGAACTATAGGGAGAAATCTGAGTAAATGTCCGTGTTATTCAGCTGAAGACCAAAACCTGTCCGAAAAATTGACCTGTACTAAAGCTCAGTTCAAAAGTCGGACAGGTGTTTCACTCAAATGTCTTCCTGTTCTTCGACACCTCACTTAGGTAGTTTGGTCAAAATCATATTGATGGACAAGGGACACCATATCTAAAATCAGTTTCGTGTGCTGATTTCAGATCTGTATTTAAAAATGTTCTACAATGAAAAATGGCTGAATTATGACATAATTAATATATGATAAAATCTTCAAATCCTTAATACAAAGAAACTATTTGTGCCAGGAGAAAATGGTTGAAAATATGAATTCAGCTCGAAAAACTAGTCAATAAATGGGTGTCCAGTGTCCTGGTAGATGAAATTGGCGGATTCTTCCTAATGAGGGATCGAACTATAGGGAGAAATCTGAGTAAATGTCCGTGTTATTCAGCTGAAGACCAAAACCTGTCCGAAAAATTGACCTGTACTAAAGCTCAGTTCAAAAGTCGGACAGGGTTTTTACTCAAATGTCTTCCTGTTCTTCGACACCTCACTTAGGTAGTTTGGTCAAAATCATATTGATGGACAAGGGACACCATATCTAAAATCAGTTTCGTGTGCTGATTTCAGATCTGTATTTAAAAATGTTCTACAATGAAAAATGGCTGAATTATGACATAATTAATATATGATAAAATCTTCAAATCCTTAATACAAAGAAACTATTTGTGCCAGGAGAAAATGGTTGAAAAATATGAATTCAGCTCGAAAAACTAGTCAATAAATGGGTGTCCAGTGTCCTGGTAGATGAAATTGGCGGATTCTTCCTAATGAGGGATCGAACTATAGGGAGAAATCTGAGTAAATGTCCGTGTTATTCAGCTGAAGACCAAAACCTGTCCGAAAAATTGACCTGTACTAAAGCTCAGTTCAAAAGTCGGACAGGTTTTTCACTCAAATGTCTTCCTGTTCTTCGACACCTCACTTAGGTAGTTTGGTCAAAATCATATTGATGGACAAGGGACACCATATCTAAAATCAGTTTCGTGTGCTGATTTCAGATCTGTATTTAAAAATGTTCTACAATGAAAAATGGCTGAATTATGACATAATTAATATATGATAAAATCTTCAAATCCTTAATACAAAGAAACTATTTGTGCCAGGAGAAAATGGTTGAAAAATATGAATTCAGCTCGAAAAACTAGTCAATAAATGGGTGTCCAGTGTCCTGGTAGATGAAATTGGCGGATTCTTCCTAATGAGGGATCGAACTATAGGGAGAAATCTGAGTAAATGTCCGTGTTATTCAGCTGAAGACCAAAACCTGTCCGAAAAATTGACCTGTACTAAAGCTCAGTTCAAAAGTCGGACAGATTTTCACTCAAATGTCTTCCTGTTCTTCGACGCCTCACTTAGGTAGTTTGGTCAAAATCATATTGATGGACAAGGGACACCATATCTAAAATCAGTTTCGTGTGCTGATTTCAGATCTGTATTTAAAAATGTTCTACAATGAAAAATGGCTGAATTATGACATAATTAATATATGATAAAATCTTCAAATCCTTAATACAAAGAAACTATTTGTGCCAGGAGAAAATGGTTGAAAAATATGAATTCAGCTCGAAAAACTAGTCAATAAATGGGTGTCCAGTGTCCTGGTAGATGAAATTGGCGGATTCTTCCTAATGAGGGATCGAACTATAGGGAGAAATCTGAGTAAATGTCCGTGTTATTCAGCTGAAGACCAAAACCTGTCCGAAAAATTGACCTGTACTAAAGCTCAGTTCAAAAGTCGGACAGGTGTTTCACTCAAATGTCTTCCTGTTCTTCGACACCTCACTTAGGTAGTTTGGTCAAAATCATATTGATGGACAAGGGACACCATATATAAAATCAGTTTCGTGTGCTGATTTCAGATCTGTATTTAAAAATGTTCAATGAAAAATGGCTGAATTATGACATAATTAATATATGATAAAATCTTCAAATCCTTAATACAAAGAAACTATTTGTGCCAGGAGAAAATGGTTGAAAAATATGAATTCAGCTCGAAAAACTAGTCAATAAATGGGTGTCCAGTGTCCTGGTAGATGAAATTGGCGGATTCTTCCTAATGAGGGATCGAACTATAGGGAGAAATCTGAGTAAATGTCCGTGTTATTCAGCTGAAGACCAAAACCTGTCCGAAAAATTGACCTGTACTAAAGCTCAGTTCAAAAGTCGGACAGGTGTTTCACTCAAATGTCTTCCTGTTCTTCGACACCTCACTTAGGTAGTTTGGTCAAAATCATATTGATGGACAAGGGACACCATATATAAAATCAGTTTCGTGTGCTGATTTCAGATCTGTATTAAAAATGTTCTACAATGAAAAATGGCTGAATTAAGACATAATTATTATATGATAAAATCTTCAAATCCTTAATACAAAGACACTATTTGTGCCAGGAGAAAATGGATGAAAAATATGAATTCAGCTCGAAAACTAGTCAATAAATGGGTGTCCAGTGTCCTGGTAGATGAAATTGGCGGATTCTTCCTAATGAGGGATCGAACTATAGGGAGAAATCTGAGTAAATGTCCGTGTTATTCAGCTGAAGACCAAAACCTGTCCGAAAAATTGACCTGTACTAAAGCTCAGTTCAAAAGTCGGACAGGGTCTTTACTCATATGTCTTCCTGTTCTTCGACACTTCACTTAGGTAGTTTGGTCAAAATCATATTGATGGACAAGGGACACCATATCTAAAATCAGTTTCGTGTGCTGATTTCAGATCTGTATTTAAAAATGTTCTACAATGAAAAATGGCTGAATTATGACATAATTAATATATGATAAAATCTTCAAATCCTTAATACAAAGAAACTATTTGTGCCAGGAGAAAATGGTTGAAAAATATGAATTCAGCTCGAAAAACTAGTCAATAAATGGGTGTCCAGTGTCCTGGTAGATGAAATTGGCGGATTCTTCCTAATGAGGGATCGAACTATAGGGAGAAATCTGAGTAAATGTCCGTGTTATTCAGCTGAAGACCAAAACCTGTCCGAAAAATTGACCTGTACTAAAGCTCAGTTCAAAAGTCGGACAGGTTTTTCACTCAAATGTCTTCCTGTTCTTCGACACCTCACTTAGGTAGTTTGGTCAAAATCATATTGATGGACAAGGGACACCATATCTAAAATCAGTTTCGTGTGCTGATTTCAGATCTGTATTTAAAAATGTTCTACAATGAAAAATGGCTGAATTATGACATAATTAATATATGATAAAATCTTCAAATCCTTAATACGAAGACACTATTTGTGCCAGGCGAAAATGGTTGATATATTTGAAATCAGCACGAAAAATTGGTCAATAAATGGGTGTCCAGTGTTCTGGTAGATTAAATCGGTGGATTCTTCTCGAAAATGTTACCTTCCTAATGAGGGATCGAACTGTATGGAGAAATCTGAGTAAATGTCCGTGTTATTCAGCTGAAGACCAAAACCTGTCCGAAAAATTGACCTGTACTAAAGCTCAGTTCAAAAGTCGGACAGGTTTTTCACTCAAATGTCTTCCTGTTCTTCGACGCCTCACTTAGGTAGTTTGGTCAAAATCATATTGATGGACAAGGGACACCATATCTAAAATCAGTTTCGTGTGCTGATTTCAGATCTGTATTTAAAAATGTTCTACAATGAAAAATGGCTGAATTATGACATAATTAATATATGATAAAATCTTCAAATCCTTAATACAAAGAAACTATTTGTGCCAGGAGAAAATGGTTGAAAAATATGAATTCAGCTCGAAAAACGAGTCAATAAATGGGTGTCCAGTGTCCTGGTAGATGAAATTGGCGGATTCTTCCTAATGAGGGATCGAACTATAGGGAGAAATCTGAGTAAATGTCTGTGTTATTCAGCTGAAGACCAAAACCTGTCCGAAAAATTGACCTGTACTAAAGCTCAGTTCAAAAGTCGGACAGGTGTTTCACTCAAATGTCTTCCTGTTCTTCGACGCCTCACTTAGGTAGTTTGGTCAAAATCATATTGATGGACATGGGACACCATATATAAAATCAGTTTCGTGTGCTGATTTCAGATCTGTATTTAAAAAAAATCTACAATGAAAAATGGCTGAATTATGACATAATTAATATATGATGAAATCTTCAAATCCTTAATACAAAGAAACTATTTGTGCCAGGAGAAAATGGTTGAAAAATATGAATTCAGCTCGAAAAACTAGTCAATAAATGAGTGTCCAGTGTCCTGGTAGATGAAATTGGCGGATTCTTCCTAATGAGGGATCGAACTATAGGGAGAAATCTGAGTAAATGTCCGTGTTATTCAGCTGGACCAAAACCTGTCCGAAAAATTGACCTGTACTGAAGCTCAGTTCAAAAGTCGGACAGGGTCTTTACTCATATGTCTTCCTGTTCTTCGACACTTCACTTAGGTAGTTTGGTCAAAATCATATTGATGGACAAGGGACACCATATATAAAATCAGTTTCGTGTGCTGATTTCAGATCTGTACTTTAAAATGTTCTTCAATGAAAAATGGCTGAATTATGACATAATTAATATATGATAAAATCTTCAAATCCTTAATACAAAGACACTATTTGTGCCAGGAGAAAATGGATGAAAAATATGAATTCAGCTCGAAAACTAGTCAATAAATGGGTGTCCAGTGTCCTGGTAGATGCAATTGGCGGATTCTTCCTAATGAGGGATCGAACTATAGGGAGAAATCTGAGTAAATGTCCGTGTTATTCAGCTGAAGACCAAAACCTGTCCGAAAAATTTACCTGTACTAAACCTCAGTTCAAAAGTCGGACAGGTGTTTCACTCAAATGTCTTCCTGTTCTTCGACACCTCACTTAGGTAGTTTTGTCAAAATCATATTGATGGACAAGGGACACCATATCTAAAATCAGTTTCGTGTGCTGATTTCAGATCTGTCATTAAAAATGTTCTACAATGAAAAATGCCTGAATTATGACATAATTTATATATGATAAAATCTTCAAATCCTTAATTCAAAGAAACTATTTGTGCCAGGAGAAAATGGTTGACAAATATGAATTCAGCTCGAAAAACTAGTCAATAAATGGGTGTCCAGTGTCCTGGTAGATGAAATTGGCGGATTCTTCCTAATGAGGGATCGAACTATAGGGAGAAATCTGAGTAAATGTCCGTGTTATTCAGATGAAGACCAAAACCTGTCCGAAAAATTGACCTGTACTAAAGCTCAGTTCAAAAGTCGGACAGGGTTTTTACTCAAATGTCTTCCTGTTCTTCAACACCTCACTTAGGTAGTTTGGTCAAAATCATATTGATGGACAAGGGACACCACATCTAAAATCAGTTTCGTGTGCTGATTTCAGATCTGTATTTAAAAATGTTCTACAATGAAAAATGGCTGAATTATGACATAATTAATATATGATAAAATCTTCAAATCCTTAATACGAAGACACTATTTGTGCCAGGCGAAAATGGTTGATATATTTGAAATCAGCACGAAAAATTGGTCAATAAATGGGTGTCCAGTGTTCTGGTAGATTAAATCGGTGGATTCTTCTCGAAAATGTTACCTTCCTAATGAGGGATCGAACTGTATGGAGAAATCTGAGTAAATGTCCGTGTTATTCAGCTGAAGACCAAAACCTGTCCGAAAAATTGACCTGTACTAAAGCTCAGTTCAAAAGTCGGACAGGTTTTTCACTCAAATGTCTACCTGTTCTTCGACGCCTCACTTAGGTAGTTTGGTCAAAATCATATTGATGGACAAGGGACACCATATCTAAAATCAGTTTCGTGTGCTGATTTCAGATCTGTATTTAAAAATGTTCTACAATGAAAAATGGCTGAATTATGACATAATTAATATATGATAAAATCTTCAAATCCTTAATACAAAGAAACTATTTGTGCCAGGAGAAAATGGTTGAAAAATATGAATTCAGCTCGAAAAACGAGTCAATAAATGGGTGTCCAGTGTCCTGGTAGATGAAATTGGCGGATTCTTCCTAATGAGGGATCGAACTATAGGGAGAAATCTGAGTAAATGTCTGTGTTATTCAGCTGAAGACCAAAACCTGTCCGAAAAATTGACCTGTACTAAAGCTCAGTTCAAAAGTCGGACAGGTGTTTCACTCAAATGTCTTCCTGTTCTTCGACGCCTCACTTAGGTAGTTTGGTCAAAATCATATTGATGGACATGGGACACCATATATAAAATCAGTTTCGTGTGCTGATTTCAGATCTGTATTTAAAAAAAATCTACAATGAAAAATGGCTGAATTATGACATAATTAATATATGATGAAATCTTCAAATCCTTAATACAAAGAAACTATTTGTGCCAGGAGAAAATGGTTGAAAAATATGAATTCAGCTCGAAAAACTAGTCAATAAATGAGTGTCCAGTGTCCTGGTAGATGAAATTGGCGGATTCTTCCTAATGAGGGATCGAACTATAGGGAGAAATCTGAGTAAATGTCCGTGTTATTCAGCTGGACCAAAACCTGTCCGAAAAATTGACCTGTACTGAAGCTCAGTTCAAAAGTCGGACAGGGTCTTTACTCATATGTCTTCCTGTTCTTCGACACTTCACTTAGGTAGTTTGGTCAAAATCATATTGATGGACAAGGGACACCATATATAAAATCAGTTTCGTGTGCTGATTTCAGATCTGTATTTTAAAATGTTCTTCAATGAAAAATGGCTGAATTATGACATAATTAATATATGATAAAATCTTCAAATCCTTAATACAAAGACACTATTTGTGCCAGGAGAAAATGGATGAAAAATATGAATTCAGCTCGAAAACTAGTCAATAAATGGGTGTCCAGTGTCCTGGTAGATGCAATTGGCGGATTCTTCCTAATGAGGGATCGAACTATAGGGAGAAATCTGAGTAAATGTCCGTGTTATTCAGCTGAAGACCAAAACCTGTCCGAAAAATTTACCTGTACTAAACCTCAGTTCAAAAGTCGGACAGGTGTTTCACTCAAATGTCTTCCTGTTCTTCGACACCTCACTTAGGTAGTTTTGTCAAAATCATATTGATGGACAAGGGACACCATATCTAAAATCAGTTTCGTGTGCTGATTTCAGATCTGTCATTAAAAATGTTCTACAATGAAAAATGCCTGAATTATGACATAATTTATATATGATAAAATCTTCAAATCCTTAATTCAAAGAAACTATTTGTGCCAGGAGAAAATGGTTGACAAATATGAATTCAGCTCGAAAAACTAGTCAATAAATGGGTGTCCAGTGTCCTGGTAGATGAAATTGGCGGATTCTTCCTAATGAGGGATCGAACTATAGGGAGAAATCTGAGTAAATGTCCGTGTTATTCAGATGAAGACCAAAACCTGTCCGAAAAATTGACCTGTACTAAAGCTCAGTTCAAAAGTCGGACAGGGTTTTTACTCAAATGTCTTCCTGTTCTTCAACACCTCACTTAGGTAGTTTGGTCAAAATCATATTGATGGACAAGGGACACCACATCTAAAATCAGTTTCGTGTGCTGATTTCAGATCTGTATTTAAAAATGTTCTACAATGAAAAATGGCTGAATTATGACATAATTAATATATGATAAAATCTTCAAATCCTTAATACGAAGACACTATTTGTGCCAGGCGAAAATGGTTGATATATTTGAAATCAGCACGAAAAATTGGTCAATAAATGGGTGTCCAGTGTTCTGGTAGATTAAATCGGTGGATTCTTCTCGAAAATGTTACCTTCCTAATGAGGGATCGAACTGTATGGAGAAATCTGAGTAAATGTCCGTGTTATTCAGCTGAAGACCAAAACCTGTCCGAAAAATTGACCTGTACTAAAGCTCAGTTCAAAAGTCGGACAGGTTTTTCACTCAAATGTCTACCTGTTCTTCGACGCCTCACTTAGGTAGTTTGGTCAAAATCATATTGATGGACAAGGGACACCATATCTAAAATCAGTTTCGTGTGCTGATTTCAGATCTGTATTTAAAAATGTTCTACAATGAAAAATGGCTGAATTATGACATAATTAATATATGATAAAATCTTCAAATCCTTAATACAAAGAAACTATTTGTGCCAGGAGAAAATGGTTGAAAAATATGAATTCAGCTCGAAAAACGAGTCAATAAATGGGTGTCCAGTGTCCTGGTAGATGAAATTGGCGGATTCTTCCTAATGAGGGATCGAACTATAGGGAGAAATCTGAGTAAATGTCTGTGTTATTCAGCTGAAGACCAAAACCTGTCCGAAAAATTGACCTGTACTAAAGCTCAGTTCAAAAGTCGGACAGGTGTTTCACTCAAATGTCTTCCTGTTCTTCGACGCCTCACTTAGGTAGTTTGGTCAAAATCATATTGATGGACATGGGACACCATATATAAAATCAGTTTCGTGTGCTGATTTCAGATCTGTATTTAAAAAAAATCTACAATGAAAAATGGCTGAATTATGACATAATTAATATATGATGAAATCTTCAAATCCTTAATACAAAGAAACTATTTGTGCCAGGAGAAAATGGTTGAAAAATATGAATTCAGCTCGAAAAACTAGTCAATAAATGAGTGTCCAGTGTCCTGGTAGATGAAATTGGCGGATTCTTCCTAATGAGGGATCGAACTATAGGGAGAAATCTGAGTAAATGTCCGTGTTATTCAGCTGGACCAAAACCTGTCCGAAAAATTGACCTGTACTGAAGCTCAGTTCAAAAGTCGGACAGGGTCTTTACTCATATGTCTTCCTGTTCTTCGACACTTCACTTAGGTAGTTTGGTCAAAATCATATTGATGGACAAGGGACACCATATATAAAATCAGTTTCGTGTGCTGATTTCAGATCTGTACTTTAAAATGTTCTTCAATGAAAAATGGCTGAATTATGACATAATTAATATATGATAAAATCTTCAAATCCTTAATACAAAGACACTATTTGTGCCAGGAGAAAATGGATGAAAAATATGAATTCAGCTCGAAAACTAGTCAATAAATGGGTGTCCAGTGTCCTGGTAGATGCAATTGGCGGATTCTTCCTAATGAGGGATCGAACTATAGGGAGAAATCTGAGTAAATGTCCGTGTTATTCAGCTGAAGACCAAAACCTGTCCGAAAAATTTACCTGTACTAAACCTCAGTTCAAAAGTCGGACAGGTGTTTCACTCAAATGTCTTCCTGTTCTTCGACACCTCACTTAGGTAGTTTTGTCAAAATCATATTGATGGACAAGGGACACCATATCTAAAATCAGTTTCGTGTGCTGATTTCAGATCTGTCATTAAAAATGTTCTACAATGAAAAATGCCTGAATTATGACATAATTTATATATGATAAAATCTTCAAATCCTTAATTCAAAGAAACTATTTGTGCCAGGAGAAAATGGTTGACAAATATGAATTCAGCTCGAAAAACTAGTCAATAAATGGGTGTCCAGTGTCCTGGTAGATGAAATTGGCGGATTCTTCCTAATGAGGGATCGAACTATAGGGAGAAATCTGAGTAAATGTCCGTGTTATTCAGATGAAGACCAAAACCTGTCCGAAAAATTGACCTGTACTAAAGCTCAGTTCAAAAGTCGGACAGGGTTTTTACTCAAATGTCTTCCTGTTCTTCGACACCTCACTTAGGTAGTTTGGTCAAAATCATATTGATGGACAAGGGACACCACATCTAAAATCAGTTTCGTGTGCTGATTTCAGATCTGTATTTAAAAATGTTCTACAATGAAAAATGGCTGAATTATGACATAATTAATATATGATAAAATCTTCAAATCCTTAATACAAAGAAACTATTTGTGCCAGGAGAAAATGGTTGAAAAATATGAATTCAGCTCGAAAAACTAGTCAATAAATGGGTGTCCAGTGTCCTGGTAGATGAAATTGGCGGATTCTTCCTAATGAGGGATCGAACTATAGGGAGAAATCTGAGTAAATGTCCGTGTTATTCAGCTGAAGACCAAAACCTGTCCGAAAAATTGACCTGTACTAAAGCTCAGTTCAAAAGTCGGACAGGTTTTTCACTCAAATGTCTTCCTGTTCTTCGACACCTCACTTAGGTAGTTTGGTCAAAATCATATTGATGGACAAGGGACACCATATCTAAAATCAGTTTCGTGTGCTGATTTCAGATCTGTATTTAAAAATGTTCTACAATGAAAAATGGCTGAATTATGACATAATTAATATATGATAAAATCTTCAAATCCTTAATACAAAGACACTATTTGTGCCAGGAGAAAATGGTTGAAAAATATGAATTCAGCTCGAAAAACTAGTCAATAAATGGGTGTCCAGTGTCCTGGTAGATTAAATCGGTGGATTCTTCTCGAAAATGTTACCTTCCTAATGAGTGATCGAACTATAGGGAGAAATCTGAGTAAATGTCCGTGTTATTCAGCTGAAGACCAAAACCTGTCCGAAAAATTGACCTGTACTAAAGCTCAGTTCAAAAGTCGGACAGGTTTTTCACTCAAATGTCTTCCTGTTCTTCGACACCTCACTTAGGTAGTTTGGTCAAAATCATATTGATGGACAAGGGACACCATATCTAAAATCAGTTTCGTGTGCTGATTTCAGATCTGTATTTAAAAATGTTCTACAATGAAAAATGGCTGAATTATGACATAATTAATATATGATAAAATCTTCAAATCCTTAATACAAAGAAACTATTTGTGCCAGGAGAAAATGGTTGAAAAATATGAATTCAGCTCGAAAAACTAGTCAATAAATGGGTGTCCAGTGTCCTGGTAGATGAAATTGGCGGATTCTTCCTAATGAGGGATCGAACTATAGGGAGAAATCTGAGTAAATGTCCGTGTTATTCAGCTGAAGACCAAAACCTGTCCGAAAAATTGACCTGTACTAAAGCTCAGTTCAAAAGTCGGACAGGTGTTTCACTCAAATGTCTTCCTGTTCTTCGACACCTCACTTAGGTAATTTGGTCAAAATCATATTGATGGACAAGGGACACCATATATAAAATCAGTTTCGTGTGCTGATTTCAGATCTGTATTTAAAAAAAATCTACAATGAAAAATGGCTGAATTATGACATAATTAATATATGATAAAATCTTCAAATCCTTAATACAAAGAAACTATTTGTGCCAGGAGAAAATGGTTGAAAAATATGAATTCAGCTCGAAAAACTAGTCAATAAATGGGTGTCCAGTGTCCTGGTAGATGAAATTGGCGGATTCTTCCTAATGAGGGATCGAACTATAGGGAGAAATCTGAGTAAATGTCCGTGTTATTCAGCTGAAGACCAAAACCTGTCCGAAAAATTGACCTGTACTAAAGCTCAGTTCAAAAGTCGGACAGGGTTTTTACTCAAATGTCTTCCTGTTCTTCGACCCCTCACTTAGGTAGTTTGGTCAAAATCATATTGATGGACAAGGGACACAAAATCAGTTTCGTGTGCTGATTTCAGATCTGTATTTAAAAATGTTCTACAATGAAAAATGGCTGAATTATGACATAATTAATATATGATAAAATCTTCAAATCCTTAATACAAAGAAACTATTTGTGCCAGGAGAAAATGGTTGAAAAATATGAATTCAGCTCGAAAAACTAGTCAATAAATGGGTGTCCAGTGTCCTGGTAGATGAAATTGGCGGATTCTTCCTAATGAGGGATCGAACTATAGGGAGAAATCTGAGTAAATGTCCGTGTTATTCAGCTGAAGACCAAAACCTGTCCGAAAAATTGACCTGTACTAAAGCTCAGTTCAAAAGTCGGACAGGGTTTTTACTCAAATGTCTTCCTGTTCTTCGACACTTCACTTAGGTAGTTTGGTCAAAATCCTATTGATGGACAAGGGACACCATATTAAATCAGTTTCATGTGCTGATTTCAGATCTGTATTTAAAAATGTTCTACAATGAAAAATGGCTGAATTATGACATAATTAATATATGATAAAATCTTCAAATCCTTAATACAAAGACACTATTTGTGCCAGGAGAAAATGGTTGAAAAATATGAATTCAGCTCGAAAAACTAGTCAATAAATGGGTGTCCAGTGTCCTGGTAGATGAATTGGCGGATTCTTCCTAATGAGGGATCGAACTATAGGGAGAAATCTGAGTAAATGTCCGTGTTATTCAGCTGAAGACCAAAACCTGTCCGAAAAATTGACCTGTACTAAAGCTCAGTTCAAAAGTCGGACAGGGTGTTTCACTCAAATGTCTTCCTGTTCTTCGACACCTCACTTAGGTAGTTTGGTCAAAATCATATTGATGGACAAGGGACACCATATCTAAAATCAGTTTCGTGTGCTGATTTCAGATCTGCATTAAAAATGTTCTACAATGAAAAATGGCTGAATTATGACATAATTAATATATGATAAAATCTTCAAATCCTTAATACAAAGAAACTATTTGTGCCAGGAGAAAATGGTTGAAAAATATGAATTCAGCTTGAAAAACTAGTCAATAAATGGGTGTCCAGTGTCCTGGTAGATGAAATTGGCGGATTCTTCCTAATGAGGGATCGAACTATAGGGAGAAATCTGAGTAAATGTCCGTGTTATTCAGCTGAAGACCAAAACCTGTCCGAAAAATTGACCTGTACTAAAGCTCAGTTCAAAAGTCGGACAGGTGTTTCACTCAAATGTCTTCCTGTTCTTCGACACCTCACTTAGGTAGTTTGGTCAAAATCATATTGATGGACAAGGGACACCATATCTAAAATCAGTTTCGTGTGCTGATTTCAGATCTGTATTTTAAAATGTTCTACAATGAAAAATGGCTGAATTATGACATAATTAATATATGATAAAATCTTCAAATCCTTAATACAAAGACACTATTTGTGCCAGGAGAAAATGGTTGAAAAATATGAATTCAGCTCGAAAAACTAGTCAATAAATGGGTGTCCAGTGTCCTGGTAGATGCAATTGGCGGATTCTTCCTAATGAGGGATCGAACTATAGGGAGAAATCTGAGTAAATGTCCGTGTTATTCAGCTGAAGACCAAAACCTGTCCGAAAAATTGACCTGTACTAAAGCTCAGTTCAAAAGTCGGACAGGTGTTTCACTCAAATGTCTTCCTGTTCTTCGACACCTCACTTAGGTAGTTTGGTCAAAATCATATTGATGGACAAGGGACACCATATCTAAAATCAGTTTCGTGTGCTGATTTCAGATCTGTCATTAAAAATGTTCTACAATGAAAAATGGCTGAATTATGACATAATTAATATATGATAAAATCTTCAAATCCTTAATACAAAGAAACTATTTGTGCCAGGAGAAAATGGTTGAAAAATATGAATTCAGCTCGAAAAACGAGTCAATAAATGGGTGTCCAGTGTCCTGGTAGATGAAATTGGCGGATTCTTCCTAATGAGGGATCGAACTATAGGGAGAAATCTGAGTAAATGTCCGTGTTATTCAGCTGAAGACCAAAACCTGTCCGAAAAATTGACCTGTACTAAAGCTCAGTTCAAAAGTCGGACAGGGTTTTTACTCAAATGTCTTCCTGTTCTTCAACACCTCACTTAGGTAGTTTGGTCAAAATCATATTGATGGACATGGGACACCATATATAAAATCAGTTTCGTGTGCTGATTTCAGATCTGTATTTAAAAAAAATCTACAATGAAAAATGGCTGAATTATGACATAATTAATATATGATGAAATCTTCAAATCCTTAATACAAAGAAACTATTTGTGCCAGGAGAAAATGGTTGAAAAATATGAATTCAGCTCGAAAAACTAGTCAATAAATGAGTGTCCAGTGTCCTGGTAGATGAAATTGGCGGATTCTTCCTAATGAGGGATCGAACTATAGGGAGAAATCTGAGTAAATGTCCGTGTTATTCAGCTGGACCAAAACCTGTCCGAAAAATTGACCTGTACTGAAGCTCAGTTCAAAAGTCGGACAGGGTCTTTACTCATATGTCTTCCTGTTCTTCGACACTTCACTTAGGTAGTTTGGTCAAAATCATATTGATGGACAAGGGACACCATATATAAAATCAGTTTCGTGTGCTGATTTCAGATCTGTATTTTAAAATGTTCTTCAATGAAAAATGGCTGAATTATGACATAATTAATATATGATAAAATCTTCAAATCCTTAATACAAAGACACTATTTGTGCCAGGAGAAAATGGATGAAAAATATGAATTCAGCTCGAAAACTAGTCAATAAATGGGTGTCCAGTGTCCTGGTAGATGCAATTGGCGGATTCTTCCTAATGAGGGATCGAACTATAGGGAGAAATCTGAGTAAATGTCCGTGTTATTCAGCTGAAGACCAAAACCTGTCCGAAAAATTGACCTGTACTAAACCTCAGTTCAAAAGTCGGACAGGTGTTTCACTCAAATGTCTTCCTGTTCTTCGACACCTCACTTAGGTAGTTTTGTTAAAAATCATATTGATGGACAAGGGACACCATATCTAAAATCAGTTTCGTGTGCTGATTTCAGATCTGTCATTAAAAATGTTCTACAATGAAAAATGGCTGAATTATGACATATTCAATATATGATAAAATCTTCAAATCCTTAATACAAAGCAACTATTTGTGCCAGGAGAAAATGGTTGACAAATATGAATTCAGCTCGAAAAACTAGTCAATAAATGGGTGTCCAGTGTCCTGGTAGATGAAATTGGCGGATTCTTCCTAATGAGGGATCGAACTATAGGGAGAAATCTGAGTAAATGTCCGTGTTATTCAGATGAAGACCAAAACCTGTCCGAAAAATTGACCTGTACTAAAGCTCAGTTCAAAAGTCGGACAGGTGTTTCACTCAAATGTCTTCCTGTTCTTCGACACCTCACTTAGGTAGTTTTGTCAAAATCATATTGATGGACAAGGGACACCATATCTAAAATCAGTTTCGTGTGCTGATTTCAGATCTGTCATTAAAAATGTTCTACAATGAAAAATGGCTGAATTATGACATAATTAATATATGATAAAATCTTCAAATCCTTAATACAAAGAATCTATTTGTGCCAGGAGAAAATGGTTGAAAAATATGAATTCAGCTCGAAAAACTAGTCAATAAATGGGTGTCCAGTGTCCTGGTAGATGAAATTGGCGGATTCTTCCTAATGAGGGATCGAACTATAGGGAGAAATCTGAGTAAATGTCCGTGTTATTCAGCTGAAGACCAAAACCTGTCCGAAAAATTGACCTGTACTAAAGCTCAGTTCAAAAGTCGGACAGGTGTTTCACTCAAATGTCTTCCTGTTCTTCGACGCCTCACTTAGGTAGTTTGGTCAAAATCATATTGATGGACAAGGGACACCATATATAAAATCAGTTTCGTGTGCTGATTTCAGATCTGTATTTAAAAAAAATCTACAATGAAAAATGGCTGAATTATGACATAATTAATATATGATGAAATCTTCAAATCCTTAATACAAAGAAACTATTTGTGCCAGGAGAAAATGGTTGAAAAATATGAATTCAGCTCGAAAAACTAGTCAATAAATGGGTGTCCAGTGTCCTGGTAGATGAAATTGGCGGATTCTTCCTAATGAGGGATCGAACTATAGGGAGAAATCTGAGTAAATGTCCGTGTTATTCAGCTGAAGACCAAAACCTGTCCGAAAAATTGACCTGTACTAAAGCTCAGTTCAAAAGTCGGACAGGGTCTTTACTCAAATGTCTTCCTGTTCTTCGACACTTCACTTAGGTAGTTTGGTCAAAATCATATTGATGGACAAGGGACACCATATATAAAATCAGTTTCGTGTGCTGATTTCAGATCTGTATTTTAAAATGTTCTTCAATGAAAAATGGCTGAATTATGACATAATTAATATATGATAAAATCTTCAAATCCTTAATACAAAGACACTATTTGTGCCAGGAGAAAATGGTTGAAAAATATGAATTCAGCTCGAAAAACTAGTCAATAAATGGGTGTCCAGTGTCCTGGTAGATGAAATGGGCGGATTCTTCCTAATGAGGGATCGAACTATAGGGAGAAATCTGAGTAAATGTCCGTGTTATTCAGCTGAAGACCAAAACCTGTCCGAAAAATTGACCTGTACTAAAGCTCAGTTCAAAAGTCGGACAGGGTTTTTACTCAAATGTCTTCCTGTTCTTCGACACCTCACTTAGGTAGTTTTGTCAAAATCATATTGATGGACAAGGGACACCATATCTAAAATCAGTTTCGTGTGCTGATTTCAGATCTGTCATTAAAAATGTTCTACAATGAAAAATGCCTGAATTATGACATAATTTATATATGATAAAATCTTCAAATCCTTAATTCAAAGAAACTATTTGTGCCAGGAGAAAATGGTTGACAAATATGAATTCAGCTCAAAAAACTAGTCAATAAATGGGTGTCCTGGTAGATGAAATTGGCGGATTCTTCCTAATGAGGGATCGAACTATAGGGAGAAATCTGAGTAAATGTCCGTGTTATTCAGCTGAAGACCAAAACCTGTCCGAAAAATTGACCTGTACTAAAGCTCAGTTCAAAAGTCGGACAGGTGTTTCACTCAAATGTCTTCCTGTTCTTCGACGCCTCACTTAGGTAGTTTGGTCAAAATCATATTGATGGACAAGGGACACCATATCTAAAATCTGTTTCGTGTGCTGATTTCAGATCTGTATTTAAAAATGTTCTACAATGAAAAATGGCTGAATTATGACATAATTAATATATGATAAAATCTTCAAATCCTTAATACGAAGACTATTTGTGCCAGGAGAAAATGGTTGAAAAATATGAATTCAGCTCGAAAAACTAGTCAATAAATGGGTGTCCAGTGTCCTGGTAGATGAAATTGGCGGATTCTTCCTAATGAGGGATCGAACTATAGGGAGAAATCTGAGTAAATGTCCGTGTTATTCAGCTGAAGACCAAAACCTGTCCGAAAAATTGACCTGTACTAAAGCTCAGTTCAAAAGTCGGACAGGTGTTTCACTCAAATGTCTTCCTGTTCTTCGACGCCTCACTTAGGTAGTTTGGTCAAAATCATATTGATGGACAAGGGACACAAAATCAGTTTCGTGAGCTGATTTCAGATCTGTATTTAAAAACAATCTACAATGAAAAATGGCTGAATTATGACATAATTAATATATGATAAAATCTTCAAATCCTTAATACAAAGAAACTATTTGTGCCAGGAGAAAATGGTTGAAAAATATGAATTCAGCTCGAAAAACTAGTCAATAAATGGGTGTCCAGTGTCCTGGTAGATGAAATTGGCGGATTCTTCCTAATGAGGGATCGAACTATAGGGAGAAATCTGAGTAAATGTCCGTGTTATTCAGCTGAAGACCAAAACCTGTCCGAAAAATTGACCTGTACTAAAGCTCAGTTCAAAAGTCGGACAGGGTTTTTACTCAAATGTCTTCCTGTTCTTCGACACCTCACTTAGGTAGTTTTGTCAAAATCATATTGATGGACAAGGGACACCATATATAAAATCAGTTTCGTGTGCTGATTTCAGATCTGTATTTAAAAATGTTCTACAATGAAAAATGCCTGAATTATGACATAATTTATATATGATAAAATCTTCAAATCCTTAATTCAAAGAAACTATTTGTGCCAGGAGAAAATGGTTGACAAATATGAATTCAGCTCGAAAAACTAGTCAATAAATGGGTGTCCAGTGTCCTGGTAGATGAAATTGGCGGATTCTTCCTAATGAGGGATCGAACTATAGGGAGAAATCTGAGTAAATGTCCGTGTTATTCAGATGAAGACCAAAACCTGTCCGAAAAATTGACCTGTACTAAAGCTCAGTTCAAAAGTCGGACAGGGTTTTTACTCAAATGTCTTCCTGTTCTTCAACACCTCACTTAGGTAGTTTGGTCAAAATCATATTGATGGACATGGGACACCATATATAAAATCAGTTTCGTGTACTGATTTCAGATCTGTATTTAAAAAAAATCTACAATGAAAAATGGCTGAATTATGACATAATTAATATATGATGAAATCTTCAAATCCTTAATACAAAGAAACTATTTGTGCCAGGAGAAAATGGTTGAAAAATATGAATTCAGCTCGAAAAACTAGTCAATAAATGAGTGTCCAGTGTCCTGGTAGATGAAATTGGCGGATTCTTCCTAATGAGGGATCGAACTATAGGGAGAAATCTGAGTAAATGTCCGTGTTATTCAGCTGGACCAAAACCTGTCCGAAAAATTGACCTGTACTGAAGCTCAGTTCAAAAGTCGGACAGGGTCTTTACTCAAATGTCTTCCTGTTCTTCGACACTTCACTTAGGTAGTTTGGTCAAAATCATATTGATGGACAAGGGACACCATATATAAAATCAGTTTCGTGTGCTGATTTCAGATCTGTATTTTAAAATGTTCTTCAATGAAAAATGGCTGAATTATGACATAATTAATATATGATAAAATCTTCAAATCCTTAATACAAAGACACTATTTGTGCCAGGAGAAAATGGATGAAAAATATGAATTCAGCTCGAAAACTAGTCAATAAATGGGTGTCCAGTGTCCTGGTAGATGCAATTGGCGGATTCTTCCTAATGAGGGATCGAACTATAGGGAGAAATCTGAGTAAATGTCCGTGTTATTCAGCTGAAGACCAAAACCTGTCCGAAAAATTTACCTGTACTAAACCTCAGTTCAAAAGTCGGACAGGTGTTTCACTCAAATGTCTTCCTGTTCTTCGACACCTCACTTAGGTAGTTTTGTCAAAATCATATTGATGGACAAGGGACACCATATCTAAAATCAGTTTCGTGTGCTGATTTCAGATCTGTCATTAAAAATGTTCTACAATGAAAAATGCCTGAATTATGACATAATTTATATATGATAAAATCTTCAAATCCTTAATACAAAGCAACTATTTGTGCCAGGAGAAAATGGTTGACAAATATGAATTCAGCTCGAAAAACTAGTCAATAAATGGGTGTCCAGTGTCCTGGTAGATGAAATTGGCGGATTCTTCCTAATGAGGGATCGAACTATAGGGAGAAATCTGAGTAAATGTCCGTGTTATTCAGATGAAGACCAAAACCTGTCCGAAAAATTGACCTGTACTAAAGCTCAGTTCAAAAGTCGGACAGGTGTTTCACTCAAATGTCTTCCTGTTCTTCGACGCCTCACTTAGGTAGTTTGGTCAAAATCATATTGATGGACATGGGACACCATATATAAAATCAGTTTCGTGTACTGATTTCAGATCTGTATTTAAAAAAAATCTACAATGAAAAATGGCTGAATTATGACATAATTAATATATGATGAAATCTTCAAATCCTTAATACAAAGAAACTATTTGTGCCAGGAGAAAATGGTTGAAAAATATGAATTCAGCTCGAAAAACTAGTCAATAAATGAGTGTCCAGTGTCCTGGTAGATGAAATTGGCGGATTCTTCCTAATGAGGGATCGAACTATAGGGAGAAATCTGAGTAAATGTCCGTGTTATTCAGCTGGACCAAAACCTGTCCGAAAAATTGACCTGTACTGAAGCTCAGTTCAAAAGTCGGACAGGGTCTTTACTCATATGTCTTCCTGTTCTTCGACACTTCACTTAGGTAGTTTGGTCAAAATCATATTGATGGACAAGGGACACCATATAAAATCAGTTTCGTGTGCTGATTTCAGATCTGTATTTTAAAATGTTCTTCAATGAAAAATGGCTGAATTATGACATAATTAATATATGATAAAATCTTCAAATCCTTAATACAAAGACACTATTTGTGCCAGGAGAAAATGGATGAAAAATATGAATTCAGCTCGAAAACTAGTCAATAAATGGGTGTCCAGTGTCCTGGTAGATGCAATTGGCGGATTCTTCCTAATGAGGGATCGAACTATAGGGAGAAATCTGAGTAAATGTCCGTGTTATTCAGCTGAAGACCAAAACCTGTCCGAAAAATTGACCTGTACTAAAGCTCAGTTCAAAAGTCGGACAGGGTTTTTACTCAAATGTCTTCCTGTTCTTCAACACCTCACTTAGGTAGTTTGGTCAAAATCATATTGATGGACAAGGGACACCACATCTAAAATCAGTTTCGTGTGCTGATTTCAGATCTGTATTTAAAAATGTTCTACAATGAAAAATGGCTGAATTATGACATAATTAATATATGATAAAATCTTCAAATCCTTAATACGAAGACACTATTTGTGCCAGGCGAAAATGGTTGATATATTTGAAATCAGCACGAAAAATTGGTCAATAAATGGGTGTCCAGTGTTCTGGTAGATTAAATCGGTGGATTCTTCTCGAAAATGTTACCTTCCTAATGAAGGATCGAACTGTATGGAGAAATCTGAGTAAATGTCCGTGTTATTCAGCTGAAGACCAAAACCTGTCCGAAAAATTGACCTGTACTAAAGCTCAGTTCAAAAGTCGGACAGGTGTTTCACTCAAATGTCTTCCTGTTCTTCGACGCCTCACTTAGGTAGTTTGGTCAAAATCATATTGATGGACATGGGACACCATATATAAAATCAGTTTCGTGTGCTGATTTCAGATCTGTATTTAAAAAAAATCTACAATGAAAAATGGCTGAATTATGACATAATTAATATATGATGAAATCTTCAAATCCTTAATACAAAGAAACTATTTGTGCCAGGAGAAAATGGTTGAAAAATATGAATTCAGCTCGAAAAACTAGTCAATAAATGAGTGTCCAGTGTCCTGGTAGATGAAATTGGCGGATTCTTCCTAATGAGGGATCGAACTATAGGGAGAAATCTGAGTAAATGTCCGTGTTATTCAGCTGGACCAAAACCTGTCCGAAAAATTGACCTGTACTGAAGCTCAGTTCAAAAGTCGGACAGGGTCTTTACTCATATGTCTTACTGTTCTTCGACACTTCACTTAGGTAGTTTGGTCAAAATCATATTGATGGACAAGGGACACCATATATAAAATCAGTTTCGTGTGCTGATTTCAGATCTGTATTTTAAAATGTTCTTCAATGAAAAATGGCTGAATTATGACATAATTAATATATGATAAAATCTTCAAATCCTTAATACAAAGACACTATTTGTGCCAGGAGAAAATGGATGAAAAATATGAATTCAGCTCGAAAACTAGTCAATAAATGGGTGTCCAGTGTCCTGGTAGATGCAATTGGCGGATTCTTCCTAATGAGGGATCGAACTAAAGGGAGAAATCTGAGTAAATGTCCGTGTTATTGGATCTGGTTTATTTCTTTCTATAGCAGTTAAGCTGCTAGGAGAGTTCCTATTAACATTGTTTAAATGCTGGTGTCTTTCTCTTAAATCAGCATAAGCGTTTTAATTTATTAATTCAATTCTTTCCCAGATCTCTTTCGCTCTATGATACAGTAACATTTAATGTCCTTATTTTTGCCATGTGATGTAAGTCCTGAGTTGTAAGTAAATAAGGGTATCTATTATTTGTTGCAAATATGAGTGTTTTGTGTTGTACTCGTTGTAATAATAGCATTTGTGATTCGCTGAGAGCAAGTGTAGGTATTGGGAGTATTCAAAGCGGGATCGAACTATAGGGAGACATCTGAGTTTATGTCTGTGTTAGTAATACTAAAAAAAAAAAACTGTCCGAATATTTGACCTGTACATAGCATCAGTTCATAATTAGGACAGGTTTTTTACTCAAATATCTCCCTTTGGTTCGACACCTCTCGTATGGGTGGCGACATGGCTATCTTTCTCCATTGTATTTTATCTCTTAAAACTATATATTGGTTGCATTTGCAGTAAATAAGTAACGTAATGTTGATGTAGTCATTATATGATATCAGTGGAGAGAGAGAGAGAGAGAGAGAGAGAGAGAAAGAGAGAGAGAAAGAAGAAGGGTTGGGAAACAGAGCCCCTATAGAAAATGTACATTTCATGGGTAGCTATGATATACTAAAATTAATTTCACATCTTTCTGGCAATCCATCATTCCTAGGAAAAGTGCTATTCACTATAAACATAGGAATTAACAGATTATATAAGTTTTCATTCATTAATTCAATTATTTCCTAGATCTATTTCGCTCTATGATACATTTTAACATTTAAAGGCCCTATTTTTGCTATGTGTTGTAAGTCTTGAGTTATATGTAAATAAAGGTATCTTGTATTTGCTGCCAATGTGAGTGCTTTGTGTTGTACTTGTTGTAATATTAGCATTTGTGATTTGCTGAGAGCATGTTTAGGTATTGGGGGTATTCAAGACGGGATCGAACTATAGGGAGACATCTGAATATAAGTCTGTGTTTGTAATACAAAAACAAAACCTGTCCGGAAAATTGACCTGTTCATACACTCAGTTCAAAACTCGGACAGGTTTTTTACTCAAATATCTTCCTTTTATTTATTTGGGCTTAATTGGTTTGGAGCCTATTGGAATGCTAGCGAACTTATTAACATTACTTACTAACTAACACCATTAGGACTGACCTCATCGAAACGGGCAGAGGTCAGAAAAACAGGGATATGCAGAGCCCCACACCTGGTCCACACTTTGACAGATCCTCCTCACACCCAACCCATCTCGTCCATATGCCTATCTAATTTTATCTTAAAGCTCCCTATCGTTCCTTATCCCACCCACTATAGCACTTGGTAGCCTATTCCACCTATCTACAACTCTGTTACCAAACCAATATATGCCTATATCTTTCTGGAAACAAAATTGATATAATTTGAAACTATTTGTACAAGTACTTTCGCTATCACTGAGCTTTAGTACATTTATTATGTACGCTTTATTAATCCCACTAAACCACTTGAATACCTCTACCATATCCCCTCTAACTTTTCGTCTGTCTAACAAATGTAAGCCAAATTTCTTCAACCTTACTTCAAATGGAAGATTTCTAATATTATGGATAATTTTTGTCATTCTAAAATGTACTCTCTCCAATGAATCTATGTCCAGTCTGTAATAAGGACCAAAATTGAACAGCATAATCCATATAGGGTTTCACTAATGACAAGTAAAGTTTAAGATAACATCAGCAGTTCTGTTACTCACACTCCTAGAGATGAAACTAAAATCCTGTTTGGCTTGTTATGAACGCAAATACTTTGTTTTCTAGGCTTCAAATCATTGCTAACAAACAATTTTCAGGAAAATATGCAATGGCGAAAACATATGAGTAAATGCATTTAAGAAAGTATGTACTCACAATAATTTGGCTTCCAATTGAAGAAATGTTCCCTAAGAATTCTTCACAATAAGGCAGCGTCCACTTATACCCCCTTGATCAGCAACTCAACTGAACAATACCAAGCCCAGCACAAGAGTGACGCACACAACTGAGCCATTGGTTCTCATTTGTCTTTAACCAAATGGTTGACCTTGTAATTAGGGGATATGAAAAGGAAAAGACAATTTAGGAAATGAAAGTTAATTCCTTTGTGTGTTTTTTTTTCTGATTCATATATATATATATATATATATATATAAATATTGGTGTGTGGGTAAATAACCAATAGTAGCCGGCAATAACTATACCAATCCAATCACGAAAAAGGAGGGAAATTTGAACTGATAAATTGGTTACTGTGACGATTTGTTGTCATTATATGACAGCAGTGGACTATGGAAAAAAAGATAATGTATGGCTATCTTTCTCCTTTGTATTATATATCTTAAAACTATATATTGGTTGCTTTTCCAGTAAATAAGTAACATAATATTGATGGGATGGGTTGGATGTATAAGGGATCTTCCTTAGAGAGAGAGAGAGAGAGAGAGAGAGAGAGAGAGAGAGAGAGAGAGAGAGAGAGAGAGAGAGAGAGAGAGAGAGAGAGAGAGAGAGAGAGAGAGAGAGAGAGAGAGAGAGAGAGAGAGAGAGAGAGAGAGGAGAGAGAGAGAGAGAGAGAGAGAGAGAGAGAGAGAGAGAGAGAGAGAGAGATAGAGAGAGAGAGAGAGAGAGAGAGAGAGAGAGAGAGAGAGAGAGAGAGAGAGAGAGAGAGAGAGATAGAGAGAGAGAGAGAGAGAGAGTGAGAGAGAGAGAGAGAGAGATAGAGAGAGAGAAAGAGAGAGAGATAAGAAGGGTTGGGAAACCAGATTAACACTTATGGTGACAACAGCCCCTATAGCAAATGGGTAGCTATGATATACTAACATTAATTTCAATTCATTCTGGTAAGTCAATAATTCCTAGAGGAAGGGTTATTCACTATAAACATAGGAATTAATAGATTCACAAAATGTCATTCATAGAATTTATTACCATATTCCATTTATGTCAATTCAAATGTTCAAATCCTTAGTACTAAAAAAAAAAAATGCCAGGAGAAAATGGTTGACATTTTTTAAAATCAGCACAACAAACTAGTCAATACATGAGTGTCCAATATTCTGGTAAATTTACAGTTTTATGAACTTAAATATTAAGTGTAGACTGGATCTGGTTTATTTCTTTCTATAGCAGTTAGGCTGCTAGGAGAGTTCCTATTAACATTGTTTAAATGCTGGTGTCTTTCTCTTAAATCAGTATATGCGTTTTCATTTATTAATTCAATTCTTTCCCAGATCTCTTTCGCTCTATGATACAGTAACATTTAATGTCCTTATTTTTGCCATGTGATGTAAGTCCTGAGTTGTAAGTAAATAAGGGTGTCTTGTATTTGTTGCAAATATGAGTGTTTTGTGTTGTACTCGTTGTAATAATAGCATTTGTGATTTGCTGAGAGCAAGTGTAGGTATTGGGAGTATTCAAGATGGGATCGAACTATAGGGAGACATCTGAGTATATGTCTGTGTTAGTAATAGTAAAAAAAAAACCTGTCCGAATAATTGACCTGTACATAGGATCAGTTTATAATTAGGACAGGTTTTTTACTCAAATATCTCCCTTTGGTTCGACACCTCTCGTATGGGTGGCGACATGGTTATCTTTCTCCATTGTATTTTATCTCTTAAAACTATATATTGTTGCATTTGCAGTAAATAAGTAACGTAATGTTGATGTAGTCATTATATGATATCAGTGGAGAGAGAGAGAGAGAGAGAGAGAGAAAGAGAGAGAGAAAGAAGAAGGGTTGAGAAACAGAGCCCCTATAGAAAATGTACATTTCAGGGGTAGTTATGATATACTAAAATTAATTTCACATCTTTCTGGCAAGTCCATCATTCCTAGGAAAAGTGCTATTCACTATAAACATAGGAATTAACAGATTAAATAAGTGTTCATTCATTAATTCAATTATTTCCTAGATCTATTTCGCTCTATGATACATTTTAACATTTAAAGGCCCTATTTTTGCTATGTGTTGTAAGTCTTGAGTTATATGTAAATAAGCGTATCTTGTATTTGCTGCCAATGTGAGTGCTTTGTGTTGTACTTGTTGTAATATTAGCATTTGTGATTTGCTGAGACCATGTTTAGGTATTGGGGGTATTCAAGATGGGATCGAACTATAGGGAGACATCTGAGTATATGTCTGTGTTTGTAATACAAAAACAAAACCTGTCCGGAAAATTGACCTGTACATAAACTCAGTTCAAAACTCGGACAGGTTTTTTACTCAAATATCTCCCTTTTATTTATTAGGGCTTAATGGGTTTGGAGCCAATTGGAATGCTAGCGAAATTATTAGCATTACTTACTAACTAACACCATTAGGACTGACCTCATCGAAACGGGCAGAGGTCAGAAAACCAGCGATATGCAGAGCCCCACACCTGGTCCACACTTTGACAGATCCTCCTCACACCCAACCCATCTCGTCCATATGCCTATCTAATTTTATCTTAAAGCTCCCTATCGTTCCTTATCCCACCCACTATAGCACTTGGTAGCCTATTCCACCTATCTACAACTCTGTTACCAAACCAATATATGCCTATATCTTTCTGAAAACAAAATTGATATACTTTGAAACAATTTGTACAAGTACTTTCGCTATCACTGAGCTTTAGTACATTTGTTATGTACGCTTTATTAATCCCACTAACCCACTTGAATACCTCTACCATATCCCCTCTAACTTTACGTCTGTCTAACAAATGTAAGCCAAATTTCTTCAACCTTTCTTCAAATGGAAGATTTATAATATTATGGATAATTGTTGTCATTCTAAAATGTACTCTCTCCAATGAATCTATGTCCAGTCTGTAATAAAGACCAAAATTTAACAGCATAATTCATATAGGGTTTCACTAATGACAAGTAAAGTTTAAGATAACATCAGCAGTTCTGTTACTCACACTCCTAGAGATGAACCTAAAATCCTGTTTGGCTTGTTATGAACGCAAATACTTTGTTTTCTAGCTTCAAATCATTGCTAACAAACAATTTTCAGGAAAATATGAAAATGGCGAAAACATATGAGTAAATGCATTTAAGAATGTATGTACTCACAATAATTTGGCTTCCAATTGAAGAAATGTTCCCTAAGAATTCTTCACAATAAGGCAGCGTCCACTTATACCCCCTTGATCAGCAACTCAACTGAACAATACCAAGCCCAGCACAAGAGTGACGCACACAACTGAGCCATTGGTTCTAATGTGTCTATAACCAAATGGTTGACCTTGTAATTAGGGGATATGAAACGGAAAATAAAATTTAGGAAATGAAAGTTAATTCCTTTGTGTGGTTGTTTTCTGATTCATATATAATTATATATATATATATATATATATATATATATATATATATATATATATATATATATATATATATATATATATATATATATATATATATATATATATATATATATATATATATATATATATATGTATATATTTGTGTGTGGGTAAATAACCAAATTGTAGCCGGCAATAATTATACCAATCCAATCACGAAAAAGGAGGGAAATTTGAACTGATAAATTGGTTACTGTGACGATATTGTTGTCATTATATGACAGCAGTGGACTATGGTAAAAAAGATAATGTATGGCTATCTTTCTCCTTTGTATTATATATCTTAAAACTATATATTGGTTGCTTTTCCAGTAAATAAGTAACATAAAATTGATGGGATGGGTTGGATGTATAAGGGATCTTCCTTAGAGAGAGAGAGAGAGAGAGAGAGAGAGAAAAGAAGGGTTGGGAAACCAGATTAACACTTATGGTGACAACAGCCCCTATAGCAAATGGGTAGCTATGATATACTAACATTAATTTAAATTCTTTCTGGTAAGTCAATAATTCCTAGGAGAAGTGTTATTCACTATAAACATAGGAATTAACAGATTCACAAAATGTAATTCATAGAATTTATTACCATATTCCATTGATGTCAATTCAAATGTTAAAATCCTTAATACTAAAAAAAAAAATGCCAGGAGAAAATGGTAGACATTTTTTAAATCAGCACGACAAACTAGTCAATACATGAGTGTCCAATATTCTGGTAAATTTACAGTTTTATGAACTTAAATATTAAGTGTAGACTGGATCTGGTTTATTTATTTCTATAGCAGTTAGGCTGCTAGGAGAGTTCCTATTAACATTGTTTAAATGCTGGTGTCTTTCTCTTAAATCAGTATATGCGTTTTAATTTATTAATTCAATTCTTTCCCAGATCTCTTTCGCTCTATGATACAGTAACATTTAATGTCCTTATTTTTGCCATGTGATGTAAGTCCTGAGTTGTAAGTAAATAAGGGTATCTTGTATTTGTTGCAAATATGAGTGTTTTGTGTTGTACTCGTTGTAATAATAGCATTAGTGATTTGCTGAGAGCAAATGTAGGTATTTGGGAGTATTCAAGATGGGATCGAACTATAGGGAGACATCTGAGTATATGTCTGTGTTAGAAATACTAAAAAAAAAACCTGTCCGAATAATTGACCTGTACATAGGATCAGTTCATAGTTAGGACAGGTTTTTTACTCAAATATCTCCCTTTGGGTCGACACCTCCCGTATGGGTGGCGACATGGCTATCTTTCTCCATTGTATTTTATCTCTTAAAACTATATATTGGTTGCATTTGCAGTAAATAAGTAACGTAATGTTGATGTAGTCATTATATGATATCAGTGGAGAGAGAGAGAGAGAGAGAGAGAGAGAGAGAGAGAGAGAGAGAGAGAGAGAGAGAGAGAGAGAGAGAGAGAGAGAGAGAGAGAGAGAGAGAGAAAGAGAGAGAGAAAGAAGAAGGGTTGGGAAACAGAGCCCCTATAGAAAATGTACATTTCATGGGTAGCTATGATATACTAAAATTAATTTCACATCTTTCTGGCAAGTCCATCATTCCTAGGAAAAGTGCTATTCACTATAAACATAGGAATTAACAGATTATATAAGTTTTCATTCATTAATTCAATTATTTCCTAGATCTATTTCGCTCTATGATACATTTTAACATTTAAAGGCCTTATTTTTGCTATGTGTTGTAAGTCTTGAGTTATATGTAAATAAGGGTATCTTGTATTTGCTGCCAATGTGAGTGCTTTGTGTTGTACTTGTTGAAATATTAGCATTTGTAATTTGCTGAGAGCATGTTTAGGTATTGGGGGTGAGATGCGGTCTCAGGATGATAAGACCGCATCGCTAGCTGCCACTAAACCAGCAGTTCAACCCATGCAGCAGTTCTAAATCCTAAAAAAGGTCAAAGTGTTGAAGAATAGGGAGAAATTTGAGTGGACAAACCAGTCCGAGTTTTGAGCTGAGCTTTAGTACACGCCAATTTCTCGGACAGGTTTTTTCTTTTGATTACTAGCACGGACATATACTCAGATTTCTCCCTCTAGTTCAACCCCTCACTAGGAAGGATTGGTAAATGTGGCCAGGCATCAAGAACCCTGAGGCAGTTGGTAAATATAACCGGGTAGCAAAATCCTCAAACGAGTTGGAAATGTGGCCCGGTAGCAAAACCCTAGAGAGTTGGAAAAAGTGGCCAGGTAGCAAGAACCCTTAGAGAGTGGGTACATGTGGCTGGTTAGCAAAAACCTTAAGAGAGTTGGTAAATGTGGCCAGGCAGCAAGAACCGTAAAAGAGTTGGTAAATGTGGCCGGGTAGCAAAATCCTCAATAGAGTTGGTAAATGTGGCCCGGTTGCAAAAACGTAGAGAGTTGGTAAAAGTGACCAGGTAGCAAGAACCCTAAGAGAGTTGATAAATGTGGCTTGGTAGCAAAAAACGTAAGAGAATTGGTAAATGTGGCCGGGTATCAAAAACCTTAAGAGAGTTGGTAAATATGGCTGTGTACCAAAAACCTTAAGAGAGTTGGTAAATGTGGTCGGGTAGCAAAATCCTTAAGAGAGTTGGTAAAGTGGTTGAGTAGAGAGAACCTTGAGAGAGTTGGAAAATGTGGGAGGCTAGCAAAAACCTTATGAGAGTTGGTAAATGTGGCAAGGTAGGAAGAACCCTAAGAGAGTTGGTAAATGTGGCCAGAAGCAAAATCCTCAAGAGAGTTGGTAAATGTGACCCGGTAGCAAAATCCTTATGAGAGTTGGTAAAAGTGTTGAAGAATAGGGAGAAATTTGAGTTGAAAAACCGATCCGAGTTTTGAACTGAGCTTTAGTACAAGTCAATCTTTCGGACAGATTTTGTCTTTAGATTAATAACACGGACATATACTCAGATTTGTTCCTGTATTTTCACCCCTCGCAAGGAGGGATCAGCCAATTACATCTACCAGGATATTGTACACCAAATTATTGACTGAATTTTCGTGCTGATTTCAAATGTGTCAACCATTGTCTCCTGCCACAAATAGTTTCTTTGTATTGATGATTTGAAGATTTCACCACATAGCAATGTTGTCATTATTCATTCATTTGTCACTGTAGAACATTTATTAATACAGATCCTACATCAGCACTAGACACTGATTTTAGATAATTATGGAGTCCCTTGTCCAGAAATTTGATTTTGACCAAACTCCCTTAAAGAGGTGTTGAATAATAAGGGAGAAATTTGAGTGGACAAACCAGTCCGAGTTTTGAGCTGAGCTTTTTAGTACACGCCAATTTCTCGGACAGGTTTTTTCTTTAGATTAATAACACGGACATATACTCAGATTTCTCCCTGTAGTTCAACCCCTCACTAGGAAGGATTGGTAAATGTGGCCAGGCAGCAAGAACCTGAGAGAGTTGGTAAATTTGATCGGGTAGCAAAATCCTCAGGAGAGTTGGTAAAAGTGGCCAGATAACAAGAACACTAAGAGAGTTGGTAAATGTGGTTGGATAGCAAAAACCTTAAGAGAGTTGGTAAATGTGGCCAGGCAGCAAGAACCCTAAGAAAGTTCCTAAATATAGCCGGGTACCAAAAACCTAATGAGAGTTTGTATTTAAATGTCGCTGGGTAGCAAAAACATAAAGAGAGTTTGTAAATGTGGCCCCGGTAGCAAAACCTTATGAGAGTTGGTAAAAGTGTTGAAGAATAGGGAGAAATTTGAGTTGAAAAACCGATCCGAGTTTTGAACTGAGCTTTAGTACAAGTCAATCATTCGGACAGATTTTTTCTTTAGATTACTAACACGGACTTATACTCAGATTTCTCCTTGTAGTTCAACCCCTCACTAAGAGGGATCAGCAAATTTCATCTACCAGGATAATGGACACCCAATTATTGACTGGTTATTCGTGCTGATCTCAAATGGGTCAACCATTTTCTCCTGCGACAAATAGTTTCTAAGTATTGAGGATTTGAAGATTACATCGAATATCAATGTTGTCATAATTCAGTCATTTGTCAATGTAGAACATTTATTAATACAGATCCGAAATCAGCACTAGACACTGATTTTAGATATGGTGTCCCTTGTCCAGAAATATGATTTTTACCATACTCCCTTAAAGAGGTGTTGAATAATAGGGAGAAATTTGAGTGGACATACCAGTCCGAGTTTTGAGCTGAGCTTTAGTACACGCCAATTTCTCGGACAGGTTTTTTCTTTAGATAACTAACACGGACATATACTCAGATTTGTCCCTGTAGTTCAACCCCTCACTAGGAAGGATTTGTAAATGTGGCCAGGGTTCTTGCTGCAGGCAGCAAGCACCCTGAGAGAGTTGGTAAATTTGACCCAGTAGCAACATTCTCAAGAGAGTTGGTAAAAGAGACCAGGTAGCAAGAACCCTAAGAGAGTTGGTAAATGTGGCTGGGTAGCAAAAATCTTATGAGAGCTGGTAAATGTGGCCAGGCAGCAAGAACCCTAAGAGAGTTCCTAATTATAGCCGGGTACCAACAACCTAATGAGAGTTGGTATTTAAATGTGGCTCGATAGCAACAACCTAAAGAGAGTTGGTAAATGTGGCCAGGCAGCAAGAACCGTAAGAGAGTTGGTAAATGTGACCGGGCATAAAAAACCTTAAGAGAGTTGGTAAATATGACCGGGTAGCAAAATACTCACGAGAGTTGGTAAATGTGGCTGGGTAGCAAAAATCTTATGAGAGTTTGTAAATGTGGCCAGTCAGCAAGAACCCTAGGAGTGTTCCTAAATATAGCCGGGTACCAACATCCTAATGAGGGCATCAAAAACCTTAAGAGAGTTGGTAAATATGACCGGGTAGCAAAATACTCAAGAGAGTTGGTAAATGTGGCTGGGTAGCAAAAATCTTATGAGAGTTTGTAAATGTGGCCAGGCAGCAAGAACCCTAGGAGAGTTCCTAAATATAGCCGGGTACCAACATCCAAATGAGAGTTGTTATTTAAATATGGCTGTGTACCAAAAACCTTAAGAGAGTTGGTAAATGTGGCCGGGTAGCAAAATCTTTAACCCGGGAACTACGGGGAGACTCTTAAGAGTTCCCCCGGCGGACTGCGGGGAGACTCTTAACCCGTACAGCCCCAGCGACGCGCCTGACGCGTCGGCGATGTATGTAACGCACAGCCCCAGAGACGCGCCTGGCGCGTCACCCTAATTGCGCCGACCGTAACCTCAGGTGTAGCCACTCATGAGGGCTCAGATTTGTATGGGAACTGTGTACGTATCCCACGCAACCGTGCCGATGGTTGAAAACTCTCAAAGTCCACGTGCGTGCGCGCGAGCGCGCAATAACATGTTTTTTTGGGATAATTGCCTTCAATTTTGTACTCTTGTAAATCCGTTTTCGGGGGCTCTGTAGGACCATTTTTTAAGCTTTTTGAGCGGTTTTTCGTGGTTTTTCCTTCATTCCTAACCCATTCGCTATTGTTTCTGGAATAAAACCAATTTTTGAAAACCGGCCGGGTTCTGGTGCGCAAACATTACAAAACTAGCCGGGGCTCCACGGGTTAAGAGTGAGTGAAAAAGAAAATCAACTTTTGACATCGAAAAAAAAAAAAAAAAAAAAATGTTTTGTTTTTATTTTTTATTTTTTGTTTTGGCCCCTGGGCCATGCAAAATCTCAGTCCTCTACCTCCCCTCCTTCCCCACTTTCCTCCTCTCCTTCAGTTATCACCTATTTTCCCTGTTATTCTTTAATTCCGAGGTATATTTTCGTGCTAACATTAGAAATCCGGTTGGAGGGTGTGGTCATCACTGATAGCAAGCGAATGCAAGAGAGAGAGAGAGAGTATCGATCTACTGTGTCCCAGTGGCCTTGGGGGAATTGGCGGGAAAGCAGCTTGCCTCACCCCTACATTATACAGCTCGTGGGCTATATCTCCGATTTTGACCATCCAAACGCTGTTTTCACTCGTTTTATTGTTGTTTCAGGTTAATACCTTTATAATCAACCCATAATAGGCGCATATGGATAAGTATTAATGCTATTAATGGTACAATGAATATTTTAGTGACGGAAACACCTCAAATACGTCAGCACAGGGGGACATTTCCAATTATCCCCATGCGCACTTGTTAGGTTAAGAGTTGGTAAAAGCGGTTGGGTAGAAAGAACCTTGAGAGAGTTGGTAAATGTGGGAGGCTAGCAAAAACTCATATGAAAGTTGGTAAATGTGGCCAGGTAGCAAGAACCCTAAGAGAGTTGGTAAATGTGGCCAGTAGCAAAATTCTCAAGAGAGTTGGTAAATGTGGCCCGGTAGCAAAAACCTTAAGAGAGTTGGTAAATGTGGCCAGGTAGCAAAAACCTTAAGAGAGTTGGTAAATGTTGCCAGTAGCAAAATCCTTAGGAGAGTTGATAAATGTAGCCAGGCAGCAAGAAGCCCTAGGAGAGTTGGTAAATATGGAAAGGAACCAAAAACCTTAAGATAGTTGGTAAATGTTGCTGGGTAGCAAAATCCTCAAGAGAGTTGGAAAATGTGGCCAGTAGCAAAATTCTTAAGAGAGTTGGTAAATGTGGCCAGGTAGCAAAAACCCTTAAGAGAGTTGGTAAATGTTACCAGTAGCAAAATCTTATGAGAGTTGATAAATGTAGCAAGGCAGCAAGAAGCCCTAAGAGAGATGGTATATATGGACGGGTACTAAAAACCTTAAGATAGTTGGTAAATGTGGCTTGGTAGCAAAATCCTCAATAGAGTTGGAAAATGTGGCCAGGTAGAAAAACCTTAAGAGAGTTGGTAAAAGTGGTCAGGTAGCAAGAACCTCAAGATAGTTGGATAATATGGCTGGGTAACAAAAACCTTAAGAGAGTTGGTAAATGTGGCAAACCAGCAAGAAACCTAAGAAAGTTGGTATATGTGGCCAGGTACCAAAAACTTTATGAGTGTTGGTAAATATGGCCGGGCACCAAAAACATTGGTAAATGTGGCTGGGTAGCAAAAACCTTAATTAAGAGAGTTGGTAAATGTGGCCAGGCAGCATGAACCCTAAGAGAGTTGGTAAATGTGGCTGGGTAGCAAAATCCTTAAGAGAGTTGGTAAATGTGGCTGGGTAGAAAGAGCCTTAAGAGAGTTGGTAAATGTGGGAGGGTAGCAAAAACCTTATTAGAGTTGGTAAATGTGGCCAGGCAGCAAGAACCCTGAGAGAGTTGGTAAATATGACCGGGTAGCAAAATCCTCAAGAGAGTTGGTAAATGTGGCCCGGTAGCAAAACCCTGGAGAGTTGGTAAAAGTGGCCAGGTAGCAAGAACCCTAAGAGAGTTGGTAAATGTGGCTGGGTAGCAAAAACCTTAAGAGAGTTGGTAAATGTGGCCGGGTAGCAAAATCCTCAATAGAGTTGGTAAATGTGGCCCGGTTGCAAAAATGTAGAAAGTTGGTAAAAGTGGCCAGGTAGCAAGAACCCTAAGAGAGTTGGTAAATGTGGCTTGGTAGCAAAAACCGTAAGAGAATTGGTAAATGTGGCCGGGTATCAAAAACCTTAAGAGAGTTGGTAAATATGGCTGTGTACCAAAAACCTTAAAAGAGTTGGTAAATGTGGTTGGGTAGCAAAATCCTTAAGAGAGTTGGTAAAAGTGGTTGGGTAGAGAGAACCTTGAGAGAGTTGGAAAATGTGGGAGGCTAGCAAAAACCTTATGAGAGTTGGTAAATTTGGCAAGGTAGGAAGAACCCTAAGAGAGTTGGTAAATGTGGCCAGAAGCAAAATCCTCCAGAGAGTTGGTAAATGTGACCCGGTAGCAAAAACCTTATGAGAGTTGGTAAAAGTGTTGAAGAATAGGGAGAAATTTGAGTGGACAAACCAGTCCGAGTTTTGAGCTGAGCTTTAGTACATGCAAATTTCTCGGACAGGTTTTTTCTTTAGATTACTAACACGGACATATACTCAGATTTCTCCCTCTAGTTCAACCCCTCACTAGGAAGGATTGATAAATGTGGCCTGGCATCAGGAACCCTGAGACAGTTGGTAAATATGACCGGGTAGCAAAATCCTCAAACGAGTTGGTAAATGTGACCCGGTAGCAAAACCCTAGAGAGTTGGAAAAAGTGGCCAGGTAGCAAGAACCCTAAGAGAGTTGGTAAATGAGGCTGGATAGCAAAAACTTTAGGAGAGTTGGTAAATGTGGCCAGGCAGCAAGAACCGTAAAAGAGTTGGTAAATGTGGTCGGGTAACAAAATCCTCAATAGAGTTGGTAAATGTGGCCCGGTTGCAAAAACGTAGAGAGTTGGTAAAAGTGACCAGGTAGCAAGAACCCTAAGAGAGTTGATAAATGTGGCTTGGTAGCAAAAAACGTAAGAGAATTGGTAAATGTGGCCGGGTATCAAAAACCTTAAGAGAGTTGGTAAATATGGTTGTGTACCAAAAATCTTAAGAGAGTTGGTAAATGTGGTCGGGTAGCAAAATCCTTAAGAGAGATGGTAAAGTGGTTGGGTAGAGAGAACCTTGAGAGAGTTGGAAAATGTGGGAGGCTAGCAAAAACCTTATGAGAGTTGG
The DNA here is from genome assembly GCA_032716605.1 of Paralithodes platypus. Lineage (NCBI taxonomy): Eukaryota > Metazoa > Arthropoda > Malacostraca > Decapoda > Lithodidae > Paralithodes > Paralithodes platypus. The sequence goes on along the minus strand of CM064514.1, from coordinate 16,606,959 downwards.
TAAATGTGGCAAGGTAGGAAGAACCCTAAGAGAGTTGGTAAATGTGGCCAGAAGCAAAATCCTCAAGAGAGTTGGTAAATGTGACCCGGTAGCAAAAACCTTATGAGAGTTGGTAAAAGTGTTGAAGAATAGGGAAAAATTTGGGTTGAAAAACCGATCCGAGTTTTGAACTGAGCTTTAGTACAAGTCAATCTTTCGGACAGATTTTGTCTTTAGATTAACCCTCCAGCCCCGGCTATGTATTATATATATATTCCTCGCAACCCGGGTGTTTTGGCCGAAAAACGTCTAGGCTAGGCTACCGTATATTCGTTAATCAGACTGCTTCCCGCATTCCCGCGCATCCCCAAGCGTAGCTGTGTTATTTACCTGTAGAATGGCAATAAGTAGAGCTCTCTAAGTCAACTGGTTGAGCTGTGATGATGATTTCATTGGAGATAACTTTATGGCCTAAACAGCCACTTTACACCACTTTTCGATACTTAACAACAACATACAGGCACACACGAACAAGCGACGCTCTCCTTCTTGTGGCCGGAGATGCGGGGCGACGGTCCAGCCGGCTGTTGTTTACATGCGTCGGACCGACGCCTCGCACACGAAGCTCACAGGCTTTCAACCACTGGGCGTTCAAGAGACCATCCGGGTACCTGTTATATGCTATTTTATGGGTGTTCAAGAGCCCTTCCGTGGTGAGAGGGTTAATAATACGGATATATACTCAGATTTCTTCCTGTATTTTCACCCCTCGCAAGGAGGGATCAGCCAATTACATCTACCAGGATATTGTACACCAAATTATTGACTGAATTTTCGTGCTGATTTCAAATGTGTCAACCATTGTCTCCTGCCACAAATAGTTTCTTTGTATTGATGATTTGAAGATTTCACCACATAGCAACGTTGTCATTATTCATTAATTTGTTAATACATTTATTAATACAGATCCTACATCAGCACTAGACACTGATTTTAGATATAGAGTCCCTTGTCCAGAAATTTGATTTTGACCAAACTCCCTTAAAGAGGTGTTGAATAATAGGGAGAAATTTGAGTGGACAAACCAGTCCGAGTTTTGAGCTGAGCTTTAGTACACGCCAATCTCTCGGACAGGTTTTTTCTTTAAATTAATAACACGGACATATACTCAGATTTCTCCCTGTAGTTCAACCCCTCACTAGGAAGGATTGGTAAATGTGGCCAGGCAGCAAGAACCTGAGAGAGTTGGTAAATTTGATCGGGTAGCAAAATCCTCAGGAGAGTTGGTAAAAGTGGCCAGATAACAAGAACACTAAGAGAGTTGGTAAATGTGGCTGGGTAGCAAAAACCTTAAGAGAGTTGGTAAATGTGGCCAGGCAGCAAGAACCCTAAGAAAGTTCCTAAATATAGCCGGGTAACAAAAACCTAATGAGAGTTTGTATTTAAATGTTGCTGGGTAGCAAAAACATAAAGAGAGTTTGTAAATGTGGCCCGGTAGCAAAAACCTTATGAGAGTTGGTAAAAGTGTTGAAGAATAGGGAGAAATTTGAGTTGAAAAACCGATCCGAGTTTTGAACTGAGCTTTAGTACAAGTCAATCATTCGGACATATTTTTTCTTTTGATTACTAACACGGACATATACTCATATTTTTCCCTGTAGTTCAACCCCTCACTAAGAGGGATCAGCAAATTTCATCTACCAGGATAATGGACACCCAATTATTGACTGGTTATTCGTGCTGATCTCAAATGGGTCAACCATTTTCTCCTGCAACAAATAGTTTCTAAGTATTGAGGATTTGAAGATTACATCGAATATCAATGTTGTCATAATTCAGTCATTTGTCAATGTAGAACATTTATTAATACAGATCCGAAATCAGCACTAGACACTGATTTTAGATATGGTGTCCCTTGTCCAGAAATATGATTTTTACCATACTCCCTTAAAGAGCTGGTGAATAATAGGGAGAAATTTGAGTGGACAAACCAGTCCAAGCTTTGAGCTGAGCTTTAGTACACGCCAATCTCTCGGACAGGTTTTTTCTTTAGATAACTAACACGGACATATACTCAGATTTTTCCCTGTAGTTCAACCCCTCACTAGGAAGGATTGATAAATGTGGCCAGGGTTCTTGCTGCAGGCAGCAAGCACCCTGAGTGAGTTGGTAAATTTGACCAGGTAGCAAAATTCTCAAGAGAGTTGGTAAAAGAGGCCAGGTAGCAAGAACCCTAAGAGAGTTGGTAAATGTGGCTGGGTAGCAAAAATATTTTGAGAGCTGGTAAATGTGGCCAGGCAGCAAGAACCCTAAGAGAGTTCCTAATTATAGCCGGGTACCAACAACCTAATGAGAGTTGGTATTTAAATGTGGCTCGATAGCAACAACCTAAAGAGAGTTGGTAAATGTGGCCAGGCAGCAAGAACCGTAAGAGAGTTGGTAAATGTGACCGGGAATCAAAAACCTTAAGAGAGTTGGTAAATATGACCAGGTAGCAAAATACTCATGAGAGTTGGTAAATGTGGCTGGGTAGCAAAAATCTTATGAGATTTTGTAAATGTGGCCAGTCAGCAAGAACCCTAGGAGAGTTCCTAAATATAGCCGGGTACCAACATCCTAATGAGGGCTTCAAAAACCTTAAGAGAGTTGGTAATTATGACCGGGTAGCAAAATACTCAAGAGAGTTGGTAAATGTGGCTGGGTAGCAAAAATCTTTTGAGAGTTTGTAAATGTGGCCAGGCAGCAAAGAACCCTGGGAGAGTTCCTAAATATAGCCGGGTACCAACATCCTAATGAGAGTTGTTATTTAAATATGGCTGTGTACCAAAAACCTTAAGAGAGTTGGTAAATGTGGCCGGGTAGCAACATCATTAAGAGTTGGTAAAAGTGGTTGGGTAGAAAGAACCTTGAGAGAGTTGGTAAATGTGGGAGGCTAGCAAAAACTCTTATGAAAGTTGGTAAAAGTGGCCATGTAGCAAGAACCCTAAGAGAGTTGGTAAATGTGGCCGGTAGCAAAATTCTCAAGAGAGTTGGTAAATGTGGCTGGGTAGCAAAAACCTTAAGAGAGTTGGTAAATGTGGCCAGGCAGCAAGAACAGTAAGAGAGTTGGTAAATGTGGCCGGGTAGCAAAATCCTCAATAGAGTTGGTAAATGTGGCCCGGTTGCAAAAATGTAGAGAGTTGGTAAAAATGACCAGGTAGCAAGAACCCTAAGAGAGTTGGTAAATGTGGCTTGGTAGCAAAAACCGTAAGAGAATTGGTAAATGTGGACGGGTATCAAAAATCTTAAGAGAGTTGGTAAATATGGCTGTGTACCAAAAACCTTAAGAGAGTTGGTAAATGTGGTCGGGTAGCAAAATCCTTAAGAGAGTTGGTAAAGTGGTTGGGTAGAGAGAACCTTGAGAGAGTTGGAAAATGTGGGAGGCTAGCAAAAACCTTATGAGAGTTGGTAAATGTGGCAAGGTAGGAAGAACCCTAAGAGAGTTGGTAAATGTGGCCAGAAGCAAAATCCTCAAGAGAGTTGGTAAATTTGACCCGGTAGCAAAAACCTTATGATAGTTGGTAAAAGTGTTGAAGAATAGGGAGAAATTTGAGTGGACAAACCAGTCCGAGTTTTGAGCTGAGCTTTAGTACACGCCAATTTCTCGGACAGGTTTTTTCTTTAGATTACTAGCACGGACATATACTCAGATTTCTCCCTCTAGTTCAACGCCTCACTAGGAAGGATTGGTAAATGTGGCCAGGCATCAAGAACCCTGAGACAGTTGGTAAATATAACCGGGTAGCAAAATCCTCAAACGAGTTGGTAAATGTGGCCCGGTAGCAAAACCCTAGAGAGTTGGAAAAAGTGGCATGGTAGCAAGAACCCTAAGAGAGTTGGTAAATGTGGCTGGGTAGCAAAAACCTTAAGAGAGTTGGTAAATGTGGCCAGGCAGCAAGAACCGTAAAAGAGTTGGTAAATGTGGCCGGGTAGCAAAATCCTCAATAGAGTTGGTAAATGTGGCCCGGTTGCAAAAACATAGAGAGTTGGTAAAAGTGACCAGTTAGCAAGAACCCTAAGAGAGTTGGTAAATGTGGCAAGGTAGGAAGAACCCTATGAGAGCTGGTAAATGTGGCCAGAAGCAAAATCCTCAAGAGAGTTGGTAAATGTGACCCGGTAGCAAAAACCTTATGAGAGTTGGTAAAAGTGTTGAAGAATAGGGAGAAATTTGAGTTGAAAAACCGATCCGAGATTTGAACTGAGCTTTAGTACAAGTCAATCTTTTGGACAGATTTTTTCTTATATTACTAACACAGACATATACACTGATTTCTCCCTGTAGTTCAACCCCTCACTAAGAGGGATCAGCAAATTTCATGTACCAGGATAATGGACACCCAATTATTGACTGGTTATTCATGCTGATCTCAAATAGGTCAACCATTTTCTCCTGCGACAAATAGTTTCTAAGTATTGAGGATTTGAAGATTACATCGAATATCAATGTTGTCATAATTCAGTCATTTGTCAATGTAGAACATTTATTAATACAGATCCGAAATCAGCACTAGACACTGATTTTAGATATGGAGTCCCTTATCCAGAAATTTGATTTTGACCAAACTCCCTTAACCCGTACAGCCCCAGCGCGTCGGCGATGTATGTAACGCACAGCCCCAGAGACGCGCTTGGCGCGTCACCCTAATTGCGCCGACCGTAACCTCAGGTGTAGCCACTCAAGGGGGCTCAGATTTGTATGGGAACTGTGTACGTATCCCACGCAACCGTGCCGATAGTTGAAAACTCTCAAAGTCCACGTGCATGCGCGCAAGCGCGCAATAACCTGTTTTTTTGGGATAATTGCCTTCAATTTTTTACTCATGTAAAATACGTTTTCGGGGGCTCTGTAGGACCATTCTTTAAGCTTTTTGAGCGGTTTTTCGTGGTTTTTCCTTCATTCCTAACCTATTCGCTATTGTTTCTGGAATAAAACCATTTTTTGAAAACCGGCCGGGTTCTGGTGCGCAAACATTACAAAACTAGCCGGGGCTCCATGGGTTAAAAAGGTGTTGAATAATAGGGAGAAATTTGAGTGGACAAACCAGTCCGAGTTTTGAGCTGAGCTTTAGTACACGCCAATCTCTCGGACAGGTTTTTTCTTTAGATAACTAACACGGACATATACTCAGATTTCTCCCTGTAGTTCAACCCCTCACTAGGAAAGATTGGTAAATGTGGCCAGGCAGCAAGAACCTGAGAGAGTTGGTAAATTTGATCGGGTAGCAAAATCCTCTGGAGAGTTGGTAAAAGTGGCCAGATAACAAGAACACTAAGAGAGTTGGTAAATGTGGCTGGGTAGCAAAAACCTTAAGAGAGTTGGTAAATGTGGCCAGGTAGCAAGAACCCTAAGAAAGTTCCTAAATATAGCCGGGTACCAAAAACCTAATGAGAGTTTGTATTTAAATGTCTCTGGGTAGCAAAAACCTAAAGAGAGTTTGTAAATGTGGCCCGGTAGCAAAAACCTTATGAGAGTTGGTAAAAGTGTTGAAGAATAGGGAGAAATTTGAGTTGAAAAACCGATCTGAGTTTTGAACTGAGCTTTAGTACAAGTCAATCATTCGGACAGATTTTTTCTTTAGATTACAAACACGGACATATACTCAGATTTCTCCCTGTAGTTCAACCCCTCACTAAGAGGGATCAGCAAATTTCATCTACCAGGATAATGGACACCCAATTATTGACTGGTTATTCGTGCTGATCTCAAATGGGTCAACCATTTTCTCCTGCGACAAATAGTTTCTAAGTATTGAGGATTTGAAGATTACATCGAATATAAATGTTGTCATAATTCAGTCATTTGTCAATGTAGAACATTTATTAATACAGATCCGAAATCAGCACTAGACACTGATTTTAGATATGGAGTCCCTTATCCAGAAATTTGATTTTGACCAAACTCCCTTAACCCGTACAGCCCCAGCGCGTCGGCGATGTATGTAACGCACAGCCCCAGAGACGCGCTTGGCGCGTCACCCTAATTGCGCCGACCGTAACCTCAGGTGTAGCCACTCAAGGGGGCTCAGATTTGTATGGGAACTGTGTACGTATCCCACGCAACCGTGCCGATAGTTGAAAACTCTCAAAGTCCACGTGCATGCGCGCAAGCGCGCAATAACCTGTTTTTTTGGGATAATTGCCTTCAATTTTTTACTCATGTAAAATACGTTTTTGGGGGCTCTGTAGGACCATTCTTTAAGCTTTTTGAGCGGTTTTTCGTGGTTTTTCCTTCATTCCTAACCTATTCGCTATTGTTTCTGGAATAAAACCATTTTTTGAAAACCGGCCGGGTTCTGGTGCGCAAACATTACAAAACTAGCCGGGGCTCCATGGGTTAAAAAGGTGTTGAATAATAGGGAGAAATTTGAGTGGACAAACCAGTCCGAGTTTTGAGCTGAGCTTTAGTACACGCCAATCTCTCGGACAGGTTTTTTCTTTAGATAACTAACACGGACATATACTCAGATTTCTCCCTGTAGTTCAACCCCTCACTAGGAAAGATTGGTAAATGTGGCCAGGCAGCAAGAACCTGAGAGAGTTGGTAAATTTGATCGGGTAGCAAAATCCTCTGGAGAGTTGGTAAAAGTGGCCAGATAACAAGAACACTAAGAGAGTTGGTAAATGTGGCTGGGTAGCAAAAACCTTAAGAGAGTTGGTAAATGTGGCCAGGTAGCAAGAACCCTAAGAAAGTTCCTAAATATAGCCGGGTACCAAAAACCTAATGAGAGTTTGTATTTAAATGTCTCTGGGTAGCAAAAACCTAAAGAGAGTTTGTAAATGTGGCCCGGTAGCAAAAACCTTATGAGAGTTGGTAAAAGTGTTGAAGAATAGGGAGAAATTTGAGTTGAAAAACCGATCTGAGTTTTGAACTGAGCTTTAGTACAAGTCAATCATTCGGACAGATTTTTTCTTTAGATTACAAACACGGACATATACTCAGATTTCTCCCTGTAGTTCAACCCCTCACTAAGAGGGATCAGCAAATTTCATCTACCAGGATAATGGACACCCAATTATTGACTGGTTATTCGTGCTGATCTCAAATGGGTCAACCATTTTCTCCTGCGACAAATAGTTTCTAAGTATTGAGGATTTGAAGATTACATCGAATATAAATGTTGTCATAATTCAGTCATTTGTCAATGTAGAACATTTATTAATACAGATCCGAAATTAGCACTAGACACTGATTTTAGATATGGTGTCCCTTGTCCAGAAATATGATTTTTACCATACTCCCTTAAAGAGGTGTTCAATAATAGGGAGAAATTTGAGTGGACAAACCAGTCCGACTTTTGAGCTGAGCTTTAGTACACGCCAATCTCTCGGACAGGTTTTTTCTTTAGATAACTAACACGGACATATACTCAGATTTTTCCCTGTAGTTCAACCCCTCACTAGGAAGGATTGGTAAATGTGGCCAGGGTTCTTGCTGCAGGCAGCAAGCACCCTGAGAGAGTTGGTAAATTTGACCAGGTAGCAACATTCTCAAGAGAGTTGGTAAAAGTGGCCAGGTAGCAAGAATCCTGAGAGAGTTGGTAAATGTGGCTGGGTAGCAAAAATCTTATTCGAGCTGGTAAATGTGGCCAGGCAGCAAGAACCCTAAGAGAGATGGTAAATATGGACGGGTACCAAAAACCTTAAGATAGTTGGTAAATGTGGCTGGGTAGCAAAATCCTCAAGAGAGTTGGAAAATGTGGCCAGGTAGCAAAAACCTTAAGAGAGTTCGTAAAAGTGGTCAGGTAGCAAGAACCTCAAGATAGTTGGATAATATGGCTGGGTAACAATAACCTTAAGAGAGTTGGTAAATGTGGCAAGGCAGCAAGAAACCTAAGAAAGTTGGTAAATGTGGCCGGGTACCAAAAACCTTATGAGTGTTGGTAAATATGGTCGGGCACCAAAAACATTGGTAAATGTGGCTGGGTAGCAAAAACCTTAATTAAGAGAGTTGGTAAATGTGGCCAGGCAGCAAGAACCCTAAGAGAGTTGGTAAATGTGGCCGGGTAGCAAAATCCTTAAGAGAGTTGGTAAATGTGGCTGGGTAGAAAGAACCTTAAGAGAGTTGGTAAATGTGGGAGGGTAGCAAAAACCTTATTAGAGTGGGTAAATGTGGCCAGGCAGCAAGAACCCTGAGAGAGTTGGTAAATATGACCGGGTAGCAAAATCCTCAAGAAAGTTGGTAAATGTGGCCCGGTAGCAAAACCCTGGAGAGTTGGTAAAAGTGGCCAGGTAGCAAAAACCCTAAGAGAGTTGGTAAATGTGGCTGGGTAGCAAAAACCTTAAGATAGTTGGTAAATGTGGCCAGGCAGCAAGAACCGTAAGAGAGTTGGTAAATGTGGCCGGGTAGCAAAATCATCAATAGAGTTGGTAAATGTGGCCCGGTTCCAAAAATGTAGAGAGTTGGTAAAAGTTGCCAGGTAGCAAGAACCCTAAGAGAGTTGGTATATGTGGCTTGGTAGCAGAAACCGTAAGAGAGTTGGTAAATGTGGCCAGGTATCAAAAACCTTAAGAGAGTTGGTAAATATGGTCGGGTAGCAAAATCCTAAAGCGAGTTGGTAAAGTGGTTGGGTAGAGAGAACCTTGAGAGAGTTGGAAAATGTGGGAGGCTAGCAAAAACCTTATGAGAGTTGGTAAATGTGGCAAGGTAGAAAGAACCCTAAGAGAGTTGGTAAATGTGGCCAGAAGCAAAATCCTCTAGAGAGTTGGTAAATGTGACCTGGTAGCAAAAACCTTATGAGAGTTGGTAAAAGTGTTGAATAATAGGGAGAAATTTGAGTGGACAAACCAGTCCGAGTTTTGAGCTGAGCTTTAGTACACGCCAATTTCTCGGACAGGTTTTTTCTTTAGATTACTAGCACGGACATATACTCAGATTTTTCCCTCTAGTTCAACCCCTCACTAGGAAGGAGTGGTAAATGTGGCCAGGCATCAAGAACCCTGAGACAGTTGGTAAATATGACCGGGTAGCAAAATCCTCAAACGAGTTGGTAAATGTGGCCCGGTAGCAAAACCCTAGAGAGTTGGAAAAAGTGGCCAGGTAGCAAGAACCCTAAGAGAGTTGGTAAATGTGGCTGGGTAGCAAAAACCTTAAGAGAGTTGGTAAATGTGGCCAGGCAGCAAGAACCGTAAAAGAGTTGGAAAATGTGGCCGGGTAGCAAAATCCTCAATAGAGTTGGTAAATGTGGCCCGGTTGCAAAAACGTAGAGAGTTGGTAAAAGTGACCAGGTAGCATGAACCCTAAGAGAGTTGATAAATGTGGCTTGGTAGCAAAAAACGTAAGAGAATTGGTAAATGTGGCCGGGTATCAAAAACCTTAAGAGAGTTGGTAAATATGGCTGTGTACCAAAAACCTTAAGAGAGTTGGTAAATGTGGTCGGGTAGCAAAATCCTTAAGAGAGTTGGTAAAGTGGTTGGGTAGAGAGAACCTTGAGAGAGTTGGAAAATGTGGGAGGCTAGCAAAATCCTTATGAGAGTTGGTAAATGTGGCAAGGTAGGAAGAACCATAAGAGAGTTGGTAAATGTGGCCAGAAGCAAAATCCTCAAGAGAGTTGGTAAATGTGACCCGGTAGCAAAAACCTTATGAGAGTTTGTAAAAGTGTTGAAGAATAGGGAGAAATTTGAGTTGAAAAACCGATCCGAGTTTTGAACTGAGCTTTAGTACAAATCAATCTTTCGGACAGATTTTGTCTTTAGATTAATAACACGGACATATACTCAGATTTCTTCCTGTATTTTCACCCCTCGCAAGGAGGGATCAGCCAATTACATCTACCAGGATATTGTACACCAAATTATTGACTGAATTTTCGTGCTGATTTCAAATGTGTCAACCATTGTCTCCTGCCACAAATAGTGTCTTTGTATTGATGATTTGAAGATTTCACCACATAGCAATGTTGTCATTTTTCATTCATTTGTCACTGTAGAACATTTATTAATACAGATCCGACATCAGCACTAGACACTGATTTTAGATATGGAGTCCCTTGTCCAGAAATTTGATTTTGACCAAACTCCCTTAAAGAGGTGTTGAATAATAGGGAGAAATTTGAGTGGACAAACCAGTCCGAGTTTTGAGCTGAGCTTTAGTACACGCCAATTTCTCGGACAGGTTTTTTCTTTAGATTACTAACACGGACATATACTCAGATTTCTCCCTGTAGGTCAACCCCTTACTAGGAAGGATTGGTAAATGTGGCCAGGCAGCAAGAACCTGAGAGAGTTGGTAAATTTGATCGGGTAGCAAAATCCTCAGGAGAGTTGGTAAAAGTGGCCAGATAACAAGAACACTAAGAGAGTTGGTAAATGTGGCTGGGTAGCAAAAACCTTAAGAGAGTTGGTAAATGTGGCCAGGCAGCAAGAACCCTAAGAAAGTTCCTAAATATAGCCGGGTACCAAAAACCTAATGAGATTTTGTTATTAAATGTCGCTGGGTAGCAAAAACCTAAAGAGAGTTTGTAAATGTGACCCGGTTGCAAAAACCTTAAGAGAGTTGGTAAATGTGGCGAGGTAGCAAAAACCCTTAAGAGAGTTGGTAAATGTTACCAGTAGCAAAATCTTAGGAGAGTTGATAAATGTAGCCAGGCAGCAAGAAGCCCTAAGAGAGATGGTAAATATGGACGGGTACCAAAAACCTTAAGATAGTTGGTAAATGTGGCTGGGTAGCAAAATCCTCATGAGAGTTGGAAAATGTGGCCAGGTAGCAAAAACCTTAAGAGAGTTGGTAAAAGTGGTCAGGTAGCATGAACCTCAAGATAGTTGGATAATATGGCTGGGTAACAAAAACCTTAAGAGAGTTGGTAAATGTGGCAAGGCAGCAAGAAACCTAAGAAAGTTGGTAAATGTGGCCGCTTACCAAAACCCTTATGAGTGTTGGTAAATATGGCCGGGCACCAAAAACATTGGTAAATGTGGCTGGGTAGCAAAAACCTTAATTAAGAGAGTTGGTAAATGTGGCCAGGCAGCAAGAACCCTAAGAGAGTTGGTAAATGTGGCCGGGTAGCAAAATCCTTAAGAGAGTTGGTAAATGTGGCTGGGTAGAAAGAACCTTAAGAGAGTTGGTAAATGTGGGAGGGTAGCAAAAACCTTATTAGAGTTGGTAAATGTGGCCAGGCAGCAAGAACCCTGAGAGAGTTGGTAAATATGAACGGGTAGCAAAATCCTCAAGAGAGTTGGTAAATGTGGCCCGGTAGCAAAACCCTGGAGAGTTGGTAAAAGTGGCCAGGTAGCAAAAACCCTAAGAGAGTTGGTAAATGTGGCTGGGTAGCAAAAACCTTAAGAGAGTTGGTAAATGTGGCCAGGCAGCAAGAACCGTAAGAGAGTTGGTAAATGTGGCCGGGTAGCAAAATCCTCAATAGAGTTGGTAAATGGTGCCCGGTTGCAAAAATGTAGAGTTGGTAGAAGTGGCCAGGTAGCAAGAACCCTAAGAGAGTTGGTATATGTGGCTTGGTAGCAAAAACCGTAAGATAATTGGTAAATGTGGCCAGGTATCAAAAACCTAATGAGAGTTGGTAAATGTTGCCAGTAGCAAAATCCTTTGGAGAGTTGATAAATGTAGCCAGGCAGCAAGAAGCCCTAGGAGAGTTGGTAAATATGGAAAGGTACCAAAAACCTTAAGATAGTTGGTAAATGTGGCTGGGTAGCAAAATCCTCAAGAGAGTTGGTAAATGTTACCAGTAGCAAAATCTTAGGAGAGTTGATAAATGTAGCCAGGCAGCAAGAAACCCTAAAAGAGTTGGTAAAAGTGGTCAGGTAGCAATAACCTCAAGATAGTTGGATAATATGGCTGGGTAACAAAAACTTTATGGGAGTTGGTAAATGTGGCAAGGCAGCAAGAAACCTAAGAAAGTTGGTAAATGTGGCCGGGTACCAAAAACCTTATGAGTGTTTGTAAATATGGCCGGGCACCAAAAACATTGGTAAATATGGCTGGGTAGCAAAAACCTTAATTAAGAGAGTTGGTAAATGTGGCCAGGCAGCAAGAACCCTAAGAGAGTTGGTAAATGTGGCCGGGTAGCAAAATCCTTAAGAGAGTTGGTAAATGTGGCTGGGTAGAAAGAACCTTTAGAGAGTTGGTAAATGTGGGAGGGTAGCAAAATCCTTATTAGCGTTGGTAAATGTGGCCAGGCAGCAAGAACCCTGTGAGAGTTGGTAAATATGACCGGGTAGCAAAATCCTCAAGAGAGTTGGTAAATGTGGCCCGGCAGCAAAAACGTAGAGAGTTGGTTAAAGTGGCCAGGTAAAAAGAACCCTCAGAGAGTTGGTAAATGTGGCTTGGTAGCAAAAACCTTGAGAGTTTGTAAATGTGGCCAGGCAGCAGGAACCCTAAGAGAGTTCGTAAATATGGCCAGGTACCAAAAAACCTTACGAGAGTTGGTAAATTTGGCCGGGTAGCAAAATCCTCAAGAGACTTGGTAAATGTGGCCTGGTAGCAAGAACAGAGAGTTGGTAAAAGTGGTCAGGTAGCAAAAACCTCAAGACAGTTGGTATATAAATGTGGCTGGGTAGCAAAAACCTAAAGAGAGTTGGTTAATGTCGCCAGGCAGCAAGAATCGTAAGAGATATGGTAAATGTGATGGGGATTCTGCCAATTTCATCTACCAGGACACTGGACACCCATTTATTGACTAGGTTTCGAGCTGAATTCATATTTTTCAACCATTTTCTCCTGGCATAAATAGTTTCTTTGTATTAAGGATTTGAAGATTTCATCATGTATTAATTCAGCCATTTTTCAACGTAGACCATTTTTAAATACATAACTGAAATCGGCACAAGAAACTAATCTTAGAATTGTTGCCACTTGTCGATAAATATGATTTTTACCAAACTCCCTTCGTGAGGTGTCGTAGAATAGGGAGAAATTTGAGTAAAAAACCTGTCCGAGTTTTGAGCTGAGTTTAAAGACAGGTCAAATTTTCGAGAAGAATCCACCGATTTCATCTACCAGGATACTGGACACCCATTTATTGACCAATTTTTCGTGCTGAATTCAAATATGTCAACCATTTTCGCCTTGCACAAATAGTGTCTTCGTATTAAGGATTTGAAGATTTATGATATATTAAATGTGTCATAATTCAGCCATTTTTCATTGTAGAACATTTTTAAATACAGATCTGAAATCAGCACACGAAACTGATTTTAGATATGGTGTCTCTTGTCCAGAAATATGATTTTTACCATACTCCCTTAAAGAGGTGTTTAATAATAGGGAGAAATTTGAGTGGACAAACCAGTCCGAGTTTTGAGCTGAGCTTTAGTACACGCCAATTTCTCGGACAGGTTTTTTCTTTAGATAACTAACACGGACATATACTCAGATTTTTCCCTGTAGTTCAACCCCTCAATAGGAAGGATTGGTAAATGTGGCCAGGGTTCTTGCTGCAGGCAGCAAGCACTCTGAGTGAGTTGGTAAATTTGACCAGGTAGCAACATTCTCAAGAGAGTTGGTAAAAGAGGCCAGGTAGCAAGAACCCTAAGAGAGTTGGTAAATGTGGCTGGGTAGCAAAAATATTTTGAGAGCTGGTAAATGTGGCCAGGCAGCAAGAACCCTAAGAGAGTTCCTAATTATAGCCGGGTACCAACAACCTAATGACAGTTGGTATTTAAATGTGGCTCGATAGCAACAACCTAAAGAGAGTTGGTAAATGTGGCCAGGCAGCAAGAACCGTAAGAGAGTTGGTAAATGTGACCTGGAATCAAAAACCTTAAGAGAGTTGGTAAATATGACCAGGTAGCAAAATACTCATGAGAGTTGGTAAATGTGGCTGGGTAGCAAAAATCTTATGAGAGTTTGTAAATGTGGCCAGTCAGCAAGAACCCTAGGAGAGTTCCTAAATATAGCCGGGTACCAACATCCTAATGAGGGCATCAAAAACCTTAAGAGAGTTGGTAATTATGACCGGGTAGCAAAATACTCAAGAGAGTTGGTAAATGTGGCTGGGTAGCAAAAATCTTATGAGAGTTTGTAAATGTGGCCAGGCAGCAAGAACCCTAGGAGAGTTCCTAAATATAGCCGGGTACCAACATCCAAATGAGAGTTGTTATTTAAATATGGCTATGTACCAAAAACCTTAAGAGAGTTGGTAAATGTGGCTGGGTAGCAACATCTTTAAGAGTTGGTAAAAGTGGTTGGGTAGAAAGAACCTTGAGAGAGTTGGTAAATGTGGGAGGCTAGCAAAAACTCTTATGAAAGTTGGTAAAAGTGGCCAGGTAGCAAGAACCCTAAGAGAGTTGGTAAATGTGGCCGGGTAGCAAAAATATTTTGAGAGCTGGTAAATGTGGCCAGGCAGCAAGAACCCTAAGAGAGTTCCTAATTATAGCCGGGTACCAACAACCTAATGAGAGTTGGTATTTAAATGTGGCTCGATAGCAACAACCTAAAGAGAGTTGGTAAATGTGGCCAGGCAGCAAGAACCGTAAGAGAGTTGGTAAATGTGACCTGGAATAAAAAACCTTAAGAGAGTTGGTAAATATGACCGGGTAGCAAAATACTCATGAGAGTTGGTAAATGTGGCTGGGTAGCAAAAATCTTATGAGAGTTTGTAAATGTGGCCAGTCAGCAAGAACCCTAGGAGAGTTCCTAAATATAGCCGGGTACCAACATCCTAATGAGGGCATCAAAAACCTTAAGAGAGTTGGTAATTATGACCGGGTAGCAAAATACTCAAGAGAGTTGGTAAATGTGGCTGGGTAGCAAAAATCTTATGAGAGTTTGTAAATGTGGCCAGGCAGCAAGAACCCTAGGAGAGTTCCTAAATATAGCCGGGTACCAACATCCAAATGAGAGTTGTTATTTAAATATGGCTGTGTACCAAAAACCTTAAGAGAGTTGGTAAATGTGGCCGGGTAGCAACATCTTTAAGAGTTGGTAAAAGTGGTTGGGTAGAAAGAACCTTGAGAGAGTTGGTAAATGTGGGAGGCTAGCAAAAACTCTTATGAAAGTTGGTAAAAGTGGCCAGGTAGCAAGAACCCTAAGAGAGTTGGTAAATGTGGCCGGTAGCAAAATTCTCAAGAGAGTTGGTAAATGTGGCTGGGTAGCAAAAACCTTAAGAGAGTTGGTAAATGTGGCCAGGCAGCAAGAACCGTAAGAGAGTTGGTAAATGTGGCCGGGTAGCAAAATCCTCAATAGAGTTGGTAAATGTGGCCCTGTTGCAAAAATGTAGAGAGTTGGTAAAAGTGACCAGGTAGCAAGAACCCTAAGAGAGTTGGTAAATGTGGCTTGGTAGCAAAAACCGTAAGAGAATTGGTAAATGTGGCCGGGTATCAAAAATCTTAAGAGAGTTGGTAAATATGGCTGTGTACCAAAAACCTTAAGAGAGTTGGTAAATGTGGTCGGGTAGCAAAATCCTTAAGAGAGTTGGTAAAGTGGTTGGGTAGAGAGAACCTTGAGAGAGTTGGAAAATGTGGGAGGCTAGCAAAAACCTTATGAGAGTTGGTAAATGTGGCAAGATAGGAAGAACCCTAAGAGAGTTGGTAAATGTGGCCAGAAGCAAAATCCTCAAGAGAGTTGGTAAATTTGACCCGGTAGCAAAAACCTTATTAGAGTTGGTAAAAGTGTTGAAGAATAGGGAGAAATTTGAGTGGACAAACCAGTCCGAGTTTTGAGCTGAGCTTTAGTACACGCCAATTTCTCGGACAGGTTTTTTCTTTAGATTACAAGCACGGACATATACTCAGATTTCTCCCTCTAGTTCAACCCCTCACTAGGAAGGATTGGTAAATGTGGCCAGGCATCAAGAACCCTGAGACAGTTGGTAAATATAACCGGGTAGCAAAATCCTCAAACGAGTTGGTAAATGTGGCCCGGTAGCAAAACCCTAGAGAGTTGGAAAAAGTGGCCAGGTAGCAAGAACCCTAAGAGAGTTGGTAAATGTGGCTGGGTAGCAAAAACCTTAAGAGAGTTGGTAAATGTGGCCAGGCAGCAAGAACCGTAAAAGAGTTGGTAAATGTGGCCGGGTAGCAAAATCCTCAATAGAGTTGGTAAATGTGGCCCGGTTGCAAAAACATAGAGAGTTGGTAAAAGTGACCAGTTAGCAAGAACCCTAAGAGAGTTGGTAAATGTGGCAAGGTAGGAAGAACCCTATGAGAGCTGGTAAATGTGGCCAGAAGCAAAATCCTCAAGAGAGTTGGTAAATGTGACCCGGTAGCAAAAACCTTATGAGAGTTGGTAAAAGTGTTGAAGAATAGGGAGAAATTTGAGTTGAAAAACCGATCCGAGATTTGAACTGAGCTTTAGTACAAGTCAATCTTTTGGACAGATTTTTTCTTATATTACTAACACAGACATATACACTGATTTCTCCCTGTAGTTCAACCCCTCACTAAGAGGGATCAGCAAATTTCATGTACCAGGATAATGGACACCCAATTATTGACTGGTTATTCATGCTGATCTCAAATAGGGCAACCATTTTTTCCTGCGACAAATAGTTTCTAAGTATTGAGGATTTGAAGATTACATCGAATATCAATGTTGTCATAATTCAGTCATTTGTCAATGTAGAACATTTATTAATACAGATCCGAAATCAGCACTAGACACTGATTTTAGATATGGAGTCCCTTATCCAGAAATTTGATTTTGACCAAACTCCCTTAACCCGTACAGCCCCAGCGACGCGCCTGACTCGTCGGCGATGTATGTAACGCACAGCCCCAGAGACGCGCCTGGCGCGTCACCCTAATTGCGCCGACCGTAACCTCAGGTGTAGCCACTCAAGGGGGCTCAGATTTGTATGGGAACTGTGTACGTATCCCACGCAACCGTGCCGATAGTTGAAAACTCTCAAAGTCCACGTGCGTGCGCGCAAGCGCGCAATAACCTGTTTTTTTGGGATAATTGCCTTCAATTTTTTACTCATGTAAAATACGTTTTCGGGGGCTCTGTAGGACCATTCTTTAAGCTTTTTGAGCGGTTTTTCGTGGTTTTTCCTTCATTCCTAACCCATTCGCTATTGTTTCTGGAATAAAACCATTTTTTGAAAACCGGCCGGGTTCTGGTGCGCAAACATTACAAAACTAGCCGGGGCTCCACGGGTTAAAAAGGTGTTGAATAATAGGGAGAAATTTGAGTGGACAAACCAGTCCGAGTTTTGAGCTGAGCTTTAGTACACGCCAATCTCTCGGACAGGTTTTTTCTTTAGATAACTAACACGGACATATACTCAGATTTCTCCCTGTAGTTCAACCCCTCACTAGGAAGGATTGGTAAATGTGGCCAGGCAGCAAGAACCTGAGAGAGTTGGTAAATTTGATCGGGTAGCAAAATCCTCAGGAGAGTTG
This sequence comes from Paralithodes platypus, assembly GCA_032716605.1. Lineage (NCBI taxonomy): Eukaryota > Metazoa > Arthropoda > Malacostraca > Decapoda > Lithodidae > Paralithodes > Paralithodes platypus. The sequence continues at coordinate 16,589,655 of CM064514.1, read as the reverse complement.
GTAAAAGTGGCCAGATAACAAGAACACTAAGAGAGTTGGTAAATGTGGCTGGGTAGCAAAAACCTTAAGAGAGTTGGTAAATGTGGCCAGGTAGCAAGAACCCTAAGAAAGTTCCTAAATATAGCCGGGTACCAAAAACCTAATGAGAGTTTGTATTTAAATGTCTCTGGGTAGCAAAAACCTAAAGAGAGTTTGTAAATGTGGCCCGGTAGCAAAAACCTTATGAGAGTTGGTAAAAGTGTTGAAGAATAGGGAGAAATTTGAGTTGAAAAACCGATCTGAGTTTTGAACTGAGCTTTAGTACAAGTCAATCATTCGGACAGATTTTTTCTTTAGATTACTAACACGGACATATACTCAGATTTCTCCTTGTAGTTCAACCCCTCACTAAGAGGGATCAGCAAATTTCATCTACCAGGATAATGGACACCCAACTATTGACTGGTTATTCGTGCTGATCTCAAATGGGTCAACCATTTTCTCCTGCGACAAATAGTTTCTAAGTATTGAGGATTTGAAGATTACATTGAATATAAATGTTGTCATAATTCAGTCATTTGTCAATGTAGAACATTTATTAATACAGATCCGAAATTAGCACTAGACACTGATTTTAGATATGGTGTCCCTTGTCCAGAAATATGATTTTTACCATACTCCCTTAAAGAGGTGTTCAATAATAGGGAGAAATTTGAGTGGACAAACCAGTCCGACTTTTGAGCTGAGCTTTAGTACACGCCAATCTCTCGGACAGGTTTTTTCTTTAGATAACTAACACGGACATATACTCAGATTTTTCCCTGTAGTTCAACCCCTCACTAGGAAGGATTGGTAAATGTGGCCCGGGTTCTTGCTGCAGGCAGCAAGCACCCTGAGAGAGTTGGTAAATTTGACCAGGTAGCAACATTCTCAAGAGAGTTGGTAAAAGTGGCCAGGTAGCAAGAATCCTGAGAGAGTTGGTAAATGTGGCTGGGTAGCAAAAATCTTATGAGAGCTGGTAAATGTGGCCAGGCAGCAAGAACCCTAAGAGAGATGGTAAATATGGACGGGTACCAAAAACCTTAAGATAGTTGGTAAATGAGGCTGGGTAGCAAAATCCTCAAGAGAGTTGGAAAATGTGGCCAGGTAGCAAAAACCTTAAGAGAGTTCGTAAAAGTGGTCAGGTAGCAAGAACCTCAAGATATTTGGATAATATGGCTGGGTAACAATAACCTTAAGAGAGTTGGTAAATGTGGCAAGGCAACAAGAAACCTAAGAAAGTTGGTAAATGTGGCCGGGTACCAAAAACCTTATGAGTGTTGGTAAATATGGTCGGGCACCAAAAACATTGGTAAATGTGGCGGGGTAGCAAAAACCTTAATTAAGAGAGTTGGTAAATGTGGCCAGGCAGCAAGAACCCTAAGAGAGTTGGTAAATGTGGCCGGGTAGCAAAATCCTTAAGAGAGTTGGTAAATGTGGCTGGGTAGAAAGAACCTTAAGAGAGTTGGTAAATGTGGGAGGGTAGCAAAAACCTTATTAGAGTTGGTAAATGTGGCCAGGCAGCAAGAACCCTGAGAGAGTTGGTAAATATGACCGGGTAGCAAAATCCTCAAGAGAGTTGGTAAATGTGGCCCTGTAGCAAAACCCTGGAGAGTTGGTAGAAGTGGCCAGGTAGCAAAAACCCTAAGAGAGTTGGTAAATGTGGCTGGGTAGCAAAAACCTTAGGATAGTTGGTAAATGTGGCCAGGCAGCAAGAACCGAAAGAGAGTTGGTAAATGTGGCCGGGTAGCAAAATCATCAATAGAGTTGGTAAATGTGGCCCGGTTGCAAAAATGTAGAGAGTTGGTAAAAGTTGCCAGGTAGCAAGAACCCTAAGAGAGTTGGTATATGTGGCTTGGTAGCAAAAACCGTAAGAGAATTGGTAAATGTGGCCAGGTATCAAAAACCTTAAGAGAGTTGGTAAATGTGGTCGGGTAGCAAAATCCTTAAGAGAGTTGGTAAAGTGGTTGGGTAGAGAGAACCTTGAGAAAGTTGGAAAATGTGGGAGGCTAGCAAAAACCTTATGAGAGTTGGTAAATGTGGCAAGGTAGAAAGAACCCTAGGAGAGTTGGTAAATGTGGCCAGATGCAAAATCCTCTAGAGATTGGTAAATGTGACCCGTTAGCAAAAACCTTATGAGAGTTGGTAAAAGTGTTGAATAATAGGGAGAAATTTGAGTGGACAAACCAGTCCGAGTTTTGAGCTGAGCTTTAGTACACGCCAATTTCTCGGACAGGTTTTTTCTTTAGATTACTAGCACGGACATATACTCAGATTTTTCCCTCTAGTTCAACCCCTCACTAGGAAGGATTGGTAAATGTGGCCAGGCATCAAGAACCCTGAGACAGTTGGTAAATATGACCGGGTAGCAAAATCCTCAAACGAGTTGGTAAATGTGGCCCGGTAGCAAAACCCTAGAGAGTTGGAAAAAGTGGCCAGGTAGCAAGAACCCTAAGAGAGTTGGTAAATGTGGCTGGGTAGCAAAAACCTTAAGAGAGTTGGTAAATGTGGCCAGGCAGCAAGAACCGTAAAAGAGTTGGTAAATGTGGCCGGGTAGCAAAATCCTCAATAGAGTTGGTAAATGTGGCCCGGTTGCAAAAACGTAGAGAGTTGGTAAAAGTGACCAGGTAGCATGAACCCTAAGAGAGTTGATAAATGTGGCTTGGTAGCAAAAAACGTAAGAGAATTGGTAAATGTGGCCGGGTATCAAAAACCTTAAGAGAGTTGGTAAATATGGCTGTGTACCAAAAACCTTAAGAGAGTTGGTAAATGTGGTCGGGTAGCAAAATCCTTAAGAGAGTTGGTAAAGTGGTTGGGTAGAGAGAACCTTGAGAGAGTTGGAAAATGTGGGAGGCTAGCAAAATCCTTATGAGAGTTGGTAAATGTGGCAAGGTAGGAAGAACCATAAGAGAGTTGGTAAATGTGGCCAGAAGCAAAATCCTCAAGAGAGTTGGTAAATGTGACCCGGTAGCAAAAACCTTATGAGAGTTTGTAAAAGTGTTGAAGAATAGGGAGAAATTTGAGTTGAAAAACCGATCCGAGTTTTGAACTGAGCTTTAATACAAGTCTTTCGGACAGATTTTGTCTTTAGATTAATAACACGGACATATACTCAGATTTCTTCCTGTATTTTCACCCCTCGCAAGGAGGAATCAGCCAATTACATCTACCAGGATATTGTACACCAAATTATTGACTGAATTTTCGTGCTGATTTCAAATGTGTCAACCATTGTCTCCTGCCACAAATAGTGTCTTTGTATTGATGATTTGAAGATTTCACCACATAGCAATGTTGTCATTATTCATTCATTTGTCACTGTAGAACATTTATTAATACAGATCCGACATCAGCACTAGACACTGATTTTAGATATGGAGTCCCTTGTCCAGAAATTTGATTTTGACCAAACTCCCTTAAAGAGGTGTTGAATAATAGGGAGAAATTTGAGTGGACAAACCAGTCCGAGTTTTGAGCTGAGCTTTAGTACACGCCAATTTCTCGGACAGGTTTTTTCTTTAGATTACTAACACGGACATATACTCAGATTTCTCCCTGTAGGTCAACCCCTTACTAGGAAGGATTGGTAAATGTGGCCAGGCAGCAAGAACCTGAGAGAGTTGGTAAATTTGATCGGGTAGCAAAATCCTCAGGAGAGTTGGTAAAAGTGGCCAGATAACAAGAACACTAAGAGAGTTGGTAAATGTGGCTGGGTAGCAAAAACCTTAAGAGAGTTGGTAAATGTGGCCAGGCAGCAAGAACCCTAAGAAAGTTCCTAAATATAGCCGGGTACCAAAAACCTAATGAGAGTTTGTTATTAAATGTCGCTGGGTAGCAAAAACCTAAAGAGAGTTTGTAAATGTGGCCCGGTTGCAAAAACCTTAAGAGAGATGGTAAATGTGGCCAGGTAGCAAAAACCCTTAAGAGAGTTGGTAAATGTTACCAGTAGCAAAATCTTAGGAGAGTTGATAAATGTAGCCAGGCACCAAGAAGCCCTAAGAGAGATGGTAAATATGGACGGGTACCAAAAACCTTAAGATAGTTGGTAAATGTGGCTGGGTAGCAAAATCCTCAAGAGAGTTGGAAAATGTGGCCAGGTAGCAAAAACCTTAAGAGAGTTGGTAAAAGTGGTCAGGTAGCATGAACCTCAAGATAGTTGAATAATATGGCTGGGTAACAAAAACCTTAAGAGAGTTGGTAAATGTGGCAAGGCAGCAAGAAACCTAAGAAAGTTGGTAAATGTGGCCGGGTACCAAAACCCTTATGAGTGTTGGTAAATATGGCCGGGCACCAAAAACATTAGTAAATGTGGCTGGGTAGCAAAAACCTTAATTAAGAGAGTTGGTAAATGTGGCCAGGCAGCAAGAACCCTAAGAGAGTTGGTAAATGTGGCCGGGTAGCAAAATCCTTAAGAGAGTTGGTAAATGTGGCTGGGTAGAAAGAACCTTAAGAGAGTTGGTAAATGTGGGAGGGTAGCAAAAACCTTATTAGAGTTGGTAAATGTGGCCAGGCAGCAAGAACCCTGAGAGAGTTGGTAAATATGAATAGGTAGCAAAATCCTCAAGAGAGTTGGTAAATGTGGCCCGGTAGCAAAACCCTGGAGAGTTGGTAAAAGTGGCCAGGTAGCAAAAACCCTAGGAGAGTTGGTAAATGTGGCTGGGTAGCAAAAACCTTAAGAGAGTTGGTAAATGTGGCCAGGCAGCAAGAACCGTAAGAGAGTTGGTAAATGTGGCCGGGTAGCAAAATCCTCAATAGAGTTGGTAAATGTGGCCCGGTTGCAAAAATGTAGAGAGTTGGTAGAAGTGGCCAGGTAGCAAGAACCCTAAGAGAGTTGGTATATGTGGCTTGGTAGCAAAAACCGTAAGAGAATTGGTAAATGTGGCCAGGTATCAAAAACCTTAAGAGAGTTGGTAAATGTTGCCAGTAGCAAAATCCTTTGGAGAGTTGATAAATGTAGCCAGGCAGCAAGAAGCCCTAGGAGAGTTGGTAAATATGGAAAGGTACCAAAAACCTTAAGATAGTTGGTAAATGTGGCTGGGTAGCAAAATCCTCAAGAGAGTTGGTAAATGTTACCAGTAGCAAAATCTTAGGAGAGTTGATAAATGTAGCCAGGCAGCAAGAAACCCTAAAAGAGTTGGTAAAAGTGGTCAGGTAGCAATAACCTCAAGATAGTTGGATAATATGGCTGGGTAACAAAAACCTTATGGGAGTTGGTAAATGTGGCAAGGCAGCAAGAAACCTAAGAAAGTTGGTAAATGTGGCCGGGTACCAAAAACCTTATGAGTGTTAGTAAATATGGCCGGGCACCAAAAACATTGGTAAATATGGCTGGGTAGCAAAAACCTTAATTAAGAGAGTTGGTAAATGTGGCCAGGCAGCAAGAACCCTAAGAGAGTTGGTAAATGTGGCCGGGTAGCAAAATCCTTAAGAGAGTTGGTAAATGTGGCTGGGTAGAAAGAACCTTTAGAGAGTTGGTAAATGTGGGAGGGTAGCAAAATCCTTATTAGCGTTGGTAAATGTGGCCAGGCAGCAAGAACCCTGTGAGAGATGGTAAATATGACCGGGTAGCAAAATCCTCAAGAGAGTTGGTAAATGTGGCCCGGCAGCAAAAACGTAGAGAGTTGGTTAAAGTGGCCAGGTAAAAAGAACCCTCAGAGAGTTGGTAAATGTGGCTTGGTAGCAAAAACCTTGAGAGTTTGTAAATGTGGCCAGGCAGCAGGAACCCTAAGAGAGTTCGTAAATATGGCCAGGTACCAAAAACCTTACGAGAGTTGGTAAATTTGGCCGGGTAGCAAAATCCTCAAGAGACTTGGTAAATGTGGCCTGGTAGCAAGAACAGAGAGTTGGTAAAAGTGGTCAGGTAGCAAAAACCTCAAGACAGTTGGTATATAAATGTGGCTGGGTAGCAAAAACCTAAAGAGAGTTGGTAAATGTCGCCAGGCAGCAAGAATCGTAAGAGATATGGTAAATGTGATGGGGATTCTGCCAATTTCATCTACCAGGACACTGGACACCCATTTATTGACTAGGTTTCGAGCTGAATTCATATTTTTCAACCATTTTCTCCTGGCATAAATAGTTTCTTTGTATTAAGGATTTGAAGATTTCATCATGTATTAATTCAGCCATTTTTCAACGTAGACCATTTTTAAATACATAACTGAAATCGGCACAAGAAACTAATCTTAGAATTGTTGCCACTTGTCGATAAATATGATTTTTACCAAACTCCCTTCGTGAGGTGTCGTAGAATAGGGAGAAATTTGAGTAAAAAACCTGTCCGAGTTTTGAGCTGAGTTTAAAGACAGGTCAAATTTTCGAGAAGAATCCACCAATTTCATCTACCAGGATACTGGACACCCATTTATTGACCAATTTTTCGTGCTGAATTCAAATATGTCAACCATTTTCGCCTTGCACAAATAGTGTCTTCGTATTAAGGATTTGAAGATTTATGATATATTAAATGTGTCATAATTCAGCCATTTTTCATTGTAGAACATTTTTAAATACAGATCTGAAATCAGCACACGAAACTGATTTTAGATATGGTGTCTCTTGTCCAGAAATATGATTTTTACCATACTCCCTTAAAGAGGTGTTTAATAATAGGGAGAAATTTGAGTGGACAAACCAGTCCGAGTTTTGAGCTGAGCTTTAGTACACGCCAATTTCTCGGACAGGTTTTTTCTTTAGATAACTAACACGGACATATACTCAGATTTTTCCCTGTAGTTCAACCCCTCAATAGGAAGGATTGGTAAATGTGGCCAGGGTTCTTGCTGCAGGCAGCAAGCACCCTGAGTGAGTTGGTAAATTTGACCAGGTAGCAACATTCTCAAGAGAGTTGGTAAAAGAGGCCAGGTAGCAAGAACCCTAAGAGAGTTGGTAAATGTGGCTGGGTAGCAAAAATATTTTGAGAGCTGGTAAATGTGGCCAGGCAGCAAGAACCCTAAGAGAGTTCCTAATTATAGCCGGGTACCAACAACCTAATGAGAGTTGGTATTTAAATGTGGCTCGATAGCAACAACCTAAAGAGAGTTGGTAAATGTGGCCAGGCAGCAAGAACCGTAAGAGAGTTGGTAAATGTGACCGGGAATCAAAAACCTTAAGAGAGTTGCTAAATATGACCGGGTAGCAAAATACTCATGAGAGTTGGTAAATGTGGCTGGGTAGCAAAAATCTGAAGAGAGTTTGTAAATGTGGCCAGTCAGCAAGAACCCTAGGAGAGTTCCTAAATATAGCCGGGTACCAACATCCTAATGAGGGCATCAAAAACCTTAAGAGAGTTGGTAATTATGACCGGGTAGCAAAATACTCAAGAGAGTTGGTAAATGTGGCTGGGTAGCAAAAATCTTATGAGAGTTTGTAAATGTGGCCAGGCAGCAAGAACCCTAGGAGAGTTCCTAAATATAGCCGGGTACCAACATCCAAATGAGAGTTGTTATTTAAATATGGCTGTGTACCAAAAACCCTAAGAGAGTTGGTAAATGTGGCCGGGTAGCAACAACTTTAAGAGTTGGTAAAAGTGGTTGGGTAGAAAGAACTTTGAGAGAGTTGGTAAATGTGGGAGGCTAGCAAAAACTCTTATGAAAGTTGGTAAAAGTGGCCAGGTAGTAAGAACCCTAAGAGAGTTGGTAAATGTGGCCGGTAGCAAAATTCTCAAGAGAGTTGGTAAATGTGGCTGGGTAGCAAAAACCTTAAGAGAGTTGGTAAATGTGGCCAGGCAGCAAGAACCGTAAGAGAGTTGGTAAATGTTGCCAGTAGCAAAATCCTTTGGAGAGTTGATAAATGTAGCCAGGCAGCAAGAAGCCCTAGGAGAGTTGGTAAATATGGAAAGGTACCAAAAACCTTAAGATAGTTGGTAAATGTGGCTGGGTAGCAAAATCCTCAAGAGAGTTGGTAAATGTTACCAGTAGCAAAATCTTAGGAGAGTTGATAAATGTAGCCAGGCAGCAAGAAACCCTAAAAGAGTTGGTAAAAGTGGTCAGGTAGCAATAACCTCAAGATAATTAGATAATATGGCTGGGTAACAAAAACCTTATGGGAGTTGGTAAATGTGGCAAGGCAGCAAGAAACCTAAGAAAGTTGGTAAATGTGGCCGGGTACCAAAAACCTTATGAGTGTTAGTAAATATGGCCGGGCACCAAAAACATTGGTAAATATGGCTGGGTAGCAAAAACCTTAATTAAGAGAGTTGGTAAATGTGGCCAGGCAGCAAGAACCCTAAGAGAGTTGGTAAATGTGGCCGGGTAGCAAAATCCTTAAGAGAGTTGGTAAATGTGGCTGGGTAGAAAGAACCTTTAGAGAGTTGGTAAATGTGGGAGGGTAGCAAAATCCTTATTAGCGTTGGTAAATGTGGCCAGGCAGCAAGAACCCTGTGAGAGATGGTAAATATGACCGGGTAGCAAAATCCTCAAGAGAGTTGGTAAATGTGGCCCGGCAGCAAAAACGTAGAGAGTTGGTTAAAGTGGCCAGGTAAAAAGAACCCTCAGAGAGTTGGTAAATGTGGCTTGGTAGCAAAAACCTTGAGAGTTTGTAAATGTGGCCAGGCAGCAGGAACCCTAAGAGAGTTCGTAAATATGGCCAGGTACCAAAAACCTTACGAGAGTTGGTAAATTTGGCCGGGTAGCAAAATCCTCAAGAGACTTGGTAAATGTGGCCTGGTAGCAAGAACAGAGAGTTGGTAAAAGTGGTCAGGTAGCAAAAACCTCAAGACAGTTGGTATATAAATGTGGCTGGGTAGCAAAAACCTAAAGAGAGTTGGTAAATGTCGCCAGGCAGCAAGAATCGTAAGAGATATGGTAAATGTGATGGGGATTCTGCCAATTTCATCTACCAGGACACTGGACACCCATTTATTGACTAGGTTTCGAGCTGAATTCATATTTTTCAACCATTTTCTCCTGGCATAAATAGTTTCTTTGTATTAAGGATTTGAAGATTTCATCATGTATTAATTCAGCCATTTTTCAACGTAGACCATTTTTAAATACATAACTGAAATCGGCACAAGAAACTAATCTTAGAATTGTTGCCACTTGTCGATAAATATGATTTTTACCAAACTCCCTTCGTGAGGTGTCGTAGAATAGGGAGAAATTTGAGTAAAAAACCTGTCCGAGTTTTGAGCTGAGTTTAAAGACAGGTCAAATTTTCGAGAAGAATCCACCAATTTCATCTACCAGGATACTGGACACCCATTTATTGACCAATTTTTCGTGCTGAATTCAAATATGTCAACCATTTTCGCCTTGCACAAATAGTGTCTTCGTATTAAGGATTTGAAGATTTATGATATATTAAATGTGTCATAATTCAGCCATTTTTCATTGTAGAACATTTTTAAATACAGATCTGAAATCAGCACACGAAACTGATTTTAGATATGGTGTCTCTTGTCCAGAAATATGATTTTTACCATACTCCCTTAAAGAGGTGTTTAATAATAGGGAGAAATTTGAGTGGACAAACCAGTCCGAGTTTTGAGCTGAGCTTTAGTACACGCCAATTTCTCGGACAGGTTTTTTCTTTAGATAACTAACACGGACATATACTCAGATTTTTCCCTGTAGTTCAACCCCTCAATAGGAAGGATTGGTAAATGTGGCCAGGGTTCTTGCTGCAGGCAGCAAGCACCCTGAGTGAGTTGGTAAATTTGACCAGGTAGCAACATTCTCAAGAGAGTTGGTAAAAGAGGCCAGGTAGCAAGAACCCTAAGAGAGTTGGTAAATGTGGCTGGGTAGCAAAAATATTTTGAGAGCTGGTAAATGTGGCCAGGCAGCAAGAACCCTAAGAGAGTTCCTAATTATAGCCGGGTACCAACAACCTAATGAGAGTTGGTATTTAAATGTGGCTCGATAGCAACAACCTAAAGAGAGTTGGTAAATGTGGCCAGGCAGCAAGAACCGTAAGAGAGTTGGTAAATGTGACCGGGAATCAAAAACCTTAAGAGAGTTGCTAAATATGACCGGGTAGCAAAATACTCATGAGAGTTGGTAAATGTGGCTGGGTAGCAAAAATCTGAAGAGAGTTTGTAAATGTGGCCAGTCAGCAAGAACCCTAGGAGAGTTCCTAAATATAGCCGGGTACCAACATCCTAATGAGGGCATCAAAAACCTTAAGAGAGTTGGTAATTATGACCGGGTAGCAAAATACTCAAGAGAGTTGGTAAATGTGGCTGGGTAGCAAAAATCTTATGAGAGTTTGTAAATGTGGCCAGGCAGCAAGAACCCTAGGAGAGTTCCTAAATATAGCCGGGTACCAACATCCAAATGAGAGTTGTTATTTAAATATGGCTGTGTACCAAAAACCCTAAGAGAGTTGGTAAATGTGGCCGGGTAGCAACAACTTTAAGAGTTGGTAAAAGTGGTTGGGTAGAAAGAACTTTGAGAGAGTTGGTAAATGTGGGAGGCTAGCAAAAACTCTTATGAAAGTTGGTAAAAGTGGCCAGGTAGTAAGAACCCTAAGAGAGTTGGTAAATGTGGCCGGTAGCAAAATTCTCAAGAGAGTTGGTAAATGTGGCTGGGTAGCAAAAACCTTAAGAGAGTTGGTAAATGTGGCCAGGCAGCAAGAACCGTAAGAGAGTTGGTATATGTGGCCGGGTAGCAAAATCCTCAATAGAGTTGGTAAATGTGGCCCGGTTGCAAAAATGTAGAGAGTTGGTAAAAGTGACCAGGTAGCAAGAACCCTAAGAGAGTTGGTAAATGTGGCTTGGTAGCAAAAACCGTAAGAGAATTGGTAAATGTGGCCGGGTATCAAAAATCTTAAGAGAGTTGGTAAATATGGCTGTGTACCAAAAAACCTTAAGAGAGTTGGTAAATGTGGTCGGGTAGCAAAATCCTTAAGAGAGTTGGTAAAGTGGTTGGGTAGAGAGAACCTTGAGAGAGTTGGAAAATGTGGGAGGCTAGCAAAAACCTTATGAGAGTTGGTAAATGTGGCAAGGTAGGAAGAACCCTAAGAGAGTTGGTAAATGTGGCCAGAAGCAAAATCCTCAAGAGAGTTGGTAAATTTGACCCGGTAGCAAAAACCTTAAGAGAGTTGGTAAAAGTGTTGAAGAATAGGGAGAAATTTGAGTGGACAAACCAGTTCGAGTTTTGAGCTGAGCTTTAGTACACGCCAATTTCTCGGACAGGTTTTTTCTTTAGATTACTAGCACGGACATATACTCAGATTTCTCCCTCTAGTTCAACCCCTCACTAGGAAGGATTGGTAAATGTGGCCAGGCATCAAGAACCCTGAGACAGTTGGTAAATATAACCGGGTAGCAAAATCCTCAAACGAGTTGGTAAATGTGGCCCGGTAGCAAAACCCTAGAGAGTTGGAAAAAGTGGCCAGGTAGCAAGAACCCTAAGAGAGTTGGTAAATGTGGCTGGGTAGCAAAAACCTTAAGAGAGTTGGTAAATGTGGCCAGGCAGCAAGAACCGTAAAAGAGTTGGTAAATGTGGCCGGGTAGCAAAATCCTCAATAGAGTTGGTAAATGTGGCCCGGTTGCAAAAACGTAGAGAGTTGGTAAAAGTGACCAGGTAGCAAGAACCCTAAGAGAGTTGGTAAATGTGGCAAGGTAGGAAGAACCCTATGAGAGTTGGTAAATGTGGCCAGAAGCAAAATCCTCAAGAGAGTTGGTAAATGTGACCCGGTAGCAAAAACTTTATGAGAGTTGGTAAAAGTGTTGAAGAATAGGGAGAAATTTGAGTTGAAAAACCGATCCGAAATTTGAACTGAGCTTTAGTACAAGTCAATTTTTTGGACACATTTTTTCTTATATTACTAACACAGACATATACTCTGATTTCTCCCTGTAGTTCAACCCCTCACTAAGAGGGATCAGCAAATTTCATCTACCAGGATAATGGACACCCAAATATTGACTGGTTATTCATGCTGATCTCAAATAGGTCAACCATTGTCTCCTGCGACAAATAGTTTCTAAGTATTGAGGATTTGAAGATTACATCGAATATCAATGTTGTCATAATTCAGTCATTTGTCAATGTAGAACATTTATTAATACAGATCCGAAATCAGCACTAGACACTGATTTTAGATATGGAGTCCCTTATCCAGAAATTTGATTTTGACCAAACTCCCTTATAAAGGTGTTGAATAATAGGGAGAAATTTGAGTGGACAAACCAGTCCGAGTTTTGAGCTGAGCTTTAGTACACGCCAATCTCTCGGACAGGTTTTTTCTTTAGATAACTAACATGGACATATACTCAGATTTCTCCCTGTAGTTCAACCCCTCACTAGGAAGGATTGGTAAATGTGGCCAGGCAGCAAGAACCTGAGAGAGTTGGTAAATTTGATCGGGTAGCAAAATCCTCAGGAGAGTTGGTAAAAGTGGCCAGATAACAAGAACACTAAGCGAGTTGGTAAATGTGGCTGGGTAGCAAAAACCTTAAGAGAGTTGGTAAATGTGGCCAGGTAGCAAGAACCCTAAGAAAGTTCCTAAATATAGCCGGGTAGCAAAAACCTAATGAGAGTTTGTATTTAAATGTCTCTGGGTAGCAAAAACCTAAAGAGAGTTTGTAAATGTGGCCCGGTAGCAAAAACCTTATGAGAGTTGGTAAAAGTGTTGAAGAATAGGGAGAAATTTGAGTTGAAAAACCGATCTGAGTTTTGAACTGAGCTTTAGTACATGTCAATCATTCGGACAGATTTTTTCTTTAGATTACTAACACGGACATATACTCAGATTTCTCCCTGTAGTTCAACCCCTCACTAAGAGGGATCAGCAAATTTCATCTACCAGGATAATGGACACCCAATTATTGACTGGTTATTCGTGCTGATCTCAAATGGGTCAACCATTTTCTCCTGCGAAAAATAGTTTCTAAGTATTGAGGATTTGAAGATTACATCGAATATAAATGTTGTCATAATTCAGTCATTTGTCAATGTAGAACATTTATTAATACAGATCCGAAATTAGCACTAGACACTGATTTTAGATATGGTGTCCCTTGTCCAGAAATATGATTTTTACCATACTCCCTTAAAGAGGTGTTCAATAATAGGGAGAAATTTGAGTGGACAAACCAGTCCGACTTTTGAGCTGAGCTTTAGTACACGCCAATCTCTCGGACAGGTTTTTTCTTTAGATAACTAACACGGACATATACTCAGATTTTTCCCTGTAGTTCAACCCCTCACTAGGAAGGATTGGTAAATGTGGCCAGGGTTCTTGCTGCAGGCAGCAAGCACCCTGAGAGAGTTGGTAAATTTGACCAGGTAGCAACATTCTCAAGAGAGTTGGTAAAAGTGGCCAGGTAGCAAGAATCCTGAGAGAGTTGGTAAATGTGGCTGGGTAGCAAAAATCTAATGAGAGCTGGTAAATGTGGCCAGGCAGCAAGAACCCTAAGAGAGTTCCTAATTATAGCCGGGTACCAACAACCTAATGAGAGTTGGTATTTAACACCTTACGAGCGGCCTATGCGGTTTATTTATGTGTACCGCACAGCGGGGTGTTTTTAGCCAAAATAGGGCTGTTTACGTGATCATTTTCATGCCTAAATAAGACCCAGAACGTATAACAAGTACCTATCCCTGAAAGGGCATAAACAGAGCTTTCGAATGACACCATAACGATCCTTGTATGATGGATAGTTTTCTTGCAATAACCGTGCAACGCGAGTGCAAAAAGCAGGTAATTCGGTACTTTCAGTACATAATTGAGTATGTAGCGAGTGAGAGAGGGAGGAGGGAGCTTAGATTTGTGTCAGTAGGTTCGCCGCGGTGGTCTGGAGCAGTCATACGCTCGCTAGTCTCCTGCCACCACTTGTCTCTCTCTCTCAGCCACATTACGTGCTGAAATTGCCACTCGAGTTATGTCGAGCGCCGCCACATAGTCCAGCTTTATTTAACTCGACTTATGTTGCTCGCCGCTAAATAAGGGTTAAAGGTGGCTCGATAGCAAAAACCTAAAGAGAGTTGGTAAATGTGGCCAGGCAGCAAGAACCGTAAGAGAGTTGGTAAATGTGACCGGGCATCAAAAACCTTAAGAGAGTTGGTAAATATGACCAGGTAGCAAAATACTCAAGAGAGTTGGTAAATGTGGCTAGGTAGCAAAAATCTTATGAGAGTTTGTAAATGTGGCCAGTCAGCAAGAACCCTAGGAGAGTTCCTAAATATAGCCGGGTATCAACATCCTAATGAGAGTTGTTATTTAAATATGGCTGTGTACCAAAAACCTTATGAGAGTTGGTAAATGTGGCCGGGTAGCAAAATCTTTAAGAGTTGGTAAAAGTGGTTGGGTAGAAAGAACCTTGAGAGAGTGGGTAAATGTGGGAGGCTAGTAAAAACTCTTATGAAAGTTGGTAAATGTGGCCAGGTAGCAAGAACCCTAAGAGAGTTGGTAAATGTGGCCAGTAGCAAAATTCTCAAGAGAGTTGGTAAATGTGGCCCAGTAGCAAAAACCTTAAGAGAGTTGGTAAATGTGGCCAGGTAGCAAAAACCTTAAGAGAGTTGGTAAATGTTGCCAGTAGCAAAATCCTTAGGAGAGTTGATAAATGTAGCCAGGCAGCAAGAAGCCCTAGGAGAGTTGGTAAATATGGAAAGGTACCAAAAACACTAAGATAGTTGGTAAATGTGGCTGGGTAGCAAAATCCTCAAGAGAGTTGGAAAATGTGGCTAGTAGCAAAATTCTTAAGAGAGTTGGTAAATGTGGCCAGGTAGCAAAAACCCTTAAGAGAGTTGGTAAATGTTCTATCTATCTATCTATTGCCTGACGCCGCGATCCCCGAAGGGGTGGCCACGAACGAACCGCCCCCATGCACCTCTGTCCCCAGTCAGTCGACGCCCCTCCCCCCAACCAGCACCGCCTTCGTTCATGTACTTCCTCACTCCATCCTTCCACCTCATATTCGGTCTACCTCTCCCCCTCTGTCCCTCCACCTCGCTCTCGTACACCCTCTTAGTCATTCTCTCGCTTTCCATACGTTCCATATGGCCGAACCATCTCAAGTTGTTCCTTTTCATACTTTCCAGCACATCTACCTCCATACCACACCTCCTTCTTACTTCCTCATTAGTCTGTCTATCCCTCCATGTAACTCCGCACGCACTCCTTAAGTAATTCATTTCCACTGCTCTCACTCTTGGTCTGAGTCTCTCAACCAACGTCCATGCTTCGCTTCCGTAAGTCAGTGTCGGGATTACCACACTGTCATGCAAGGACTTCTTCACTTCCATACTGACCACCCTATTTCTTGTTACTGCTTTTAGCGTTCCTACAACCCTCTTCCCCTGTTGTACCCTCTCCCGCACCTCTTCATCCAATGTCCCATCTTTACTCAACACACTGCCCAGATACTTAAAAGAGTTGACGATCTCCATAGCCTGACCGTTCAGCTTCACCTCACACTCTGTGACTTCACCCCTTTCGAAGACCATAAACTTGCTCTTCCCCGTATTTACCTTCAAATTCCGTTTTTCGCACACTGTTCCAAACTCATTTACCAGACCCTGCAACTCCCATTCATTATCACTCATCAGAACTGTATCATCCGCAAACAGCAGTATAGGTAGCTTCCACTCAATTCCCTCCTTTTTCAGCGATACACCAACATCCACTGCTCTTGATAGTATTTCTTTCATAACTCCATCCATATATACAGTAAACAACCACGGGGACATCACACACCCCTGTTTCAAACCAACATTCAGGTCAAAGAACTCGCTCTGCTCACTCTCCACACGTACTGCCGCCTTTGCACCCTCATACATGCTCTTCACTGCTTTCAGCAACTTGCCCTCTACTCCGTATATTCTAAGTACTTTCCACAAACCTTCTCTATCCACTCTGTCATAGGCCTTCTCCAAGTCCATAAAGGCAACATACACCTTTTGTTTCTTCTCCAGATACTTCTCCACAACACAATTCAGGGTAAAAATCTGATCTACACATCCTCTTCCCTTCCTAAAACCTCCCTGCTCGTCGCCTATCCATTTCTCCGTTCTCACTCTCACTCTCTCAATCACTACCCTACTGTATACCTTCCCTACTACGCTTAGAAGACATATTCCTCGGTGGTTACCACACACTCCTCTTTCCCCTTTGCCCTTATATAGGGGGACTATTATGCAAGTCTTCCAGTCATAGGGTGCACTCCCCTTCTCCCATGCTAGTTTGCACATTTTCCATACCCATTCTATCACTATCTCACCACCATACCTCAACATTTCCCCACACACTCCATCTGTTCCTGGTGCTTTCCCCAACTTCACTCTTTTCATGGCTTCCCACACTTCTGACCTCCTGGTAAATGTTACCAGTAGCAAAATCTTAGGAGAGTTGATAGATGTAGCCAGGCAGCAAGAAGCCCTAAGAGAAATGGTAAATATGGACGGGTACCAAAAACCTTAAGATAGTTGGTAAATGTGGCATGATAGCAAAATCCTCAAGAGAGTTGGAAAATGTGGCCAGGTAGCAAAAACCTTAAGAGAGTTGGTAAAAGTGGTCAGGTAGCAAGAACCTCAAGATAGTTGGATAAAATGGCTGGGTAACTAAAACCTTAAGATAGTTGGTAAATGTGGCAAGGCAGCAAGAAACCTAAGAAAGTTGGTAAATGTGGCTGGGTACCAAAAACCTTATGAGTGTTTGTAAATATGGCCGGGCACCAAAAACATTAGTAAATGTGGCTGGGTAGCAACAACCTTAATTAAGAGAGTTGGTAAATCTGGCCAGGCAGCAAGAACCCTAAGAGAGTTGGTAAATGTGGCCGGGTAGCAAAATCCTTAAGAGAGTTGGTAAATGTGGCTGGGTAGAAAGAACCTTAAGAGAGTTGGTAAATGTGGGAGGGTAGCAAAAACCTTATTAGAGTTGGTAAATGTGGCCAGGCAGCAAGAACCCTGAGAGAGTTGGTAAATATGACCGGGTAGCAAAATCCTCAAGAAAGTTGGTAAATGTGGCCGGGTACCAAAAACCTTATGAGAGTTGGTAAATATGGCCGGGCACCAAAAACATTGGTAAATGTGGCTGGGTAGCAAAAACCTTAATTAAGAGAGTTGGTAAATGTGGCCAGGCAGCAAGAACCCTTAGAGAGTTGGTAAATGTGGCCGGGTAGCAAAATCCTTAAGAGAGTTGGTAAATGTGGCTGGGTAGAAAGAACCTTAAGAGAGTTGGTAAATGTGGGAGGGTAGCAAAATCCTTATTAGCGTTGGTAAATGTGGCCAGGCAGCAAGAACCCTGAGAGAGTTGGTAAATATGACCGCGTAGCAAAATCCTCAAGCGAGTTGGTAAATGTGGCCCGGCAGCAAAAACGTAGAGAGTTGGTTAACCCTTATTTAGCGGGTGGTCAGGTATTTTACACTGTACCGCTCAGCGGGCATAATCCCGAAATATTCGCTCAATTTCACTCGCCCTAGCGCCGTTACTATGGCTCCAATGCGAACGAAAAGATCATTTTTGGAAAGAACAACTCTTCGTCTACCTATATAAGTCTATGAATGGATGTTATGAATGAGTGTGGAGGGTGGGAAGAGGTGAGGAAGAGGAGGTACTTTTTGGTCTATTTCCCAGGAGCGTTCGGTTGCGTTCGCTTTGGCCTGAATTCGGCCTCTAGCGCGTCTAGTATTCCTTCGGTAATCGGTCTTATTTTTCTATTATTTCTGTATTCTCTCTCTCTCTCTCTCTCTCTCTCTCTCTCTCCTGTCTGTCTGTCTGTTTCTCTTTCTCTCTCTCTCTGGCTTACTCGCTTTCCCTCTCTCGCGCGCTCTGTCTCTCTCTCTCTTCCTCATCCGTATATGTAATTCTCATTATTATTTTCTCTAATCTCTCTCACTCCTCCTGTCTGTCTGTCTCTCTGGCTCGCTCGCTTTCCCTCTCTTGTGCCCCCTTTCTCTCTTCCTCATCCGTATTATGTATTTCTCATTATTATTTTCTTTAACTAATCCCTCTATTTAATTTATTTGCTTGTAATATTTCTGTATTATTATATCTGTTTCACTCTGTCTTCAGTTCAGTTTTTGTATTCTCTCTATACGGTGGGAATGGTATTTCGTATGAGGGATGTGCAGCACAAATATTCAATTTTTCGTTGTTTGGTTGTTTGTATTACCGTAAGAAATTTACTGAACGCCTGCAAATAATACTCTATAAAATGCTTGCAATCAAACTCTCAAGCAATTTCAAGGTCACATGCAATTATAAATGTAGGCTATAGGTAACCGACCCAGAGAGGAAGAGACAAGAGAGAGAGAGTGTCGTGATAATATAACAATGTTACATAATATTATGTATCATATATATATGAAAAAATAATATATACGGTAGGCCTACATCTGTTCCCCACAATCATATAATGCCAAGCACAAATATTCAATCTTTCATTGTTTGTATTACCGTAAGATATTTACTGAACGCCTGCAAATAATACGCTATAAAATGCTTGCAATCTCTCTATTTTCTCTAATCTCTCTCACTCTTCCTGTCTCTCTCTCTCACTCTTCCTGTCTCTCTCTCTCTCTCTCTCTCTCTCTCTCTCTCTCTCTCTCTATCTCTCTCTATCTGGCTCGCTCGCTTTCCCTCTTCCTCATCCGTATTATGTATTTCTCATTATTATTTTCTCTAACTAATCCCTCTATTTCATTGATTTGCTTGTAATATTTCTGTATTATTATATCTTTTTCACTCTTTCTTCAGTTCAGTTTCTGCATTCTCTCTCTCTCTCTCTCTCTGTTTCGCTTGCTTTGCAGGAATTTTGTTTTTGTTTTATATATAATATATAATAATTTACTTATCATTACTTACTATATCGTATAAACAATAGTAGGTAGCCAACTTACCATAATACCGATACACCAAACCGATCCGCATGCGGTTTTGTTTATCACCTGTTTACTAAAGTGCCACCATTATCGATTTTCTTGGAGCCGATTAGAGCGGGAGGGTTACCAATTGAAATTAAATCCGCTAGCATATATTGTTAGATGTAAGACATGATAAATACCACTAGAAATATGAATTGGCAAAATCCATATAATATCACTTCGAAATTGTTCTGAAATTTCAAAACAAAACCGCTAGTGTAAGTCATTGCTGCTAGATCGAAGTAAAGGTCTCTAGATCTAGCGGAAGTCGCTATACGTATTGGCAGTACTGCACACTCATTCATTTCATTCATTCATTTTCTATTGAGCTCGTCCTGGAATCTTTACGACTCTGAATCTTACGATTGCCGACGGCGATACGTTGTTGACATTGTTGTTGATGTTCCAGTGGAGGGATGAAAAAAATATTGTCCTTGTCCAATAATAGCTATTTCATAGTCCCACAGGACTTATTTTGATATATTTATCAAATTTATTGAACGCCTGAAAATAATACGCTATAAAATGCTTGCAATCAAACTTTCAAGCAATTACAAGGTCACATGCAATTATAAAAAGGTATATTGTAGACCACAATCTTCGCCAAGCTTCGTTGTTGCTTGTATTATCGTGAGAAATGTACCATACACCCTGGTTATCGTGAGAAATTTACCGAACGCCTGCAAATAATACGCTATAAAATGCTTGCAATCAAACTCTCAAGCAATTTCAATGTCACATGCAGTATAGGTAGACCCAGAGAGGAAGACAGACAGTGAGAGAGGGGAGGTCAAAAACATCTGCTAGGTGTGATTTCCCCTGGGAGGCAAGAGATTAGTTAGGGGCGTGCCCTGGCCTACATCAGACAAAGAGAGTACAAAGGAGTACAAACAAAGAGAGTGAGACAGAGAGAGAGAGAGAGAGAGAGAGTAGTGATAATATAAAAATGTTACACATGTATCATATAATATATGAAAACATAATATATACGGTAGGCCTACATCTGTTCTCCACAATCATTTAATGCCAAGCACAAATATTCAATCTTTGGTTGTTTGTATTACCGTAAGAAATTTACCGAACGCCTGCAAATAATACGCTATAAATGCAAAGGACATTTCTTGTTGAGTGCAATTTTGAGGACGTAATGTGCTCTGCGAGAGAGCGGAGCGGTGATTAGGAGCATAAATTACCTCAAGACCGCTCGCCACACAGGGAATTCTATAAGGAAATTACCGTATTTTAGGGTTTTTGCACTCGTGTTTTACGATCGTTGAAAGACAACCAGTGATCGTAAAAGGATGGTTCGGGTGTCATTGGAAAGCTCAATTTACGCACTTTCAGGATACATACTTGTATTACGCTCTGGGTCTTGTTTATGCATGAAAAAGAGCACGGAACAACCCCATCTAGGGTAAAAAAAAAAAAACGCTGGGCGGCACAGTGAAATATACTCCACCAGCCGCTCGTAAGGTGATAAAATGCTTGCAATCACATTTTCAAGCAATTATAAAATATAAATTGTACTTACCAACACCCACACCAGTATGTTGTTCGTCAGGAACGTCTCCAATTTGCTCAAGGGTCTGTCCAATATCAACCACAACATCCACCCCACGCAAATTATGCTTGGGGTGAAAGCCTATGATCGGGTTATTTTCGTCTTCCGAGTCATCCACACTACCAAAACTCTCACCCAGACCTTCGACGGTTTCATCCAACAGCTTATTAGAAAGTTCTGAAGAGTTCAGCATGATATCTAGTTTCTGGGTGGTGAGCCGGGCGTGGTTAGTAGGGTGGCGCGACGCACTAGGGATTGGCGGCCACCGAATCGAACACGGGCAAATCTTGACCTTCCATTATGGCTGCTTGATGGTCACTTAGTCAGGGTCACGCAGTGGGGATGTGTGGGCGGGCCCTTGTAGTACACCGCCTGACCACCAAGTTTCGCTTTCCACCAAAATTAGGGCGGGAATACGCCCACGGACTTAAGTCCGACCCAGCCATTTAGTCCAATTTTCTCGTATCGGACTTAAGTCCGACCCCGCTAAATAAGGGTTAAAGTGGCCAGGTAGCAAGAACCCTCAGAGAGTTGGTAAATGTGGCTTGGTAGCAAAAACCTTGAGAGTTTGTAAATATGGCCCGGCAGCAGGAACCCTAAGAGAGTTCGTAAATATGGCCAGGTACCAAAAACCTTACGAGAGTTGGTAAATTTGGCCGGGTAGCAAAATCCTCAGGAGACTTGGTAAATGTGGCCTGGTAGCAAGAACAGAGAGTTGGTAAAATTGGTCAGGTAGCAAAAACCTCAAGACAGTTGGTATATAAATGTGGCTGGGTAAGAAAAACCTAAAGAGAGTTGGTAAATGTCGCCAGGCAGCAAGAATCGTAAGAGATATGGTAAATGTGATGGGGATTCTGCCAATTTCATCTACCAGGACACTGGACACCCATTTATTGACTAGTTTTTTGAGCTGAATTCATATTTTTCAACCATTTTCTAATGGCACAAATAGTTTCTTTGTATTAAGGATTTGAAGATTTTATCATATATTAATTATGTCATAATTCAGCCATTTTTCATTGTAGAACATTTTTAAATACAGATCTGAAATCAGCACATGAAACTGATTTTAGATATGGTGTCCCTTATCCATCAATATGATTTTAACCAAACTACCTATGTGAGGTGTCGAAGAACAGGAAGACATTTGAGTGAAACACCTGTCCGACTTTTGAACTGAGCTTTAGTACTGGTCAATTTTTCGGACAGGTTTTGGTCTTCATCTGAATAACACGGACATTTACTCAGATTTCTCCCTATAGTTCGATCCCTCATTAGGAAGAATCCGCCAATTACATCTACCAGGACACTGGACACCCATTTATTGACTAGTTTTTCGAGCTGAATTCATATTTTTCAACTATTTTCTCCTGGCACAAATAGTTTCTTTGTATTAAGGATTTGAAGATTTTATCATATATTAATTATGTCATAATTCAGCCATTTTTCATTGTAGAACATTTTTAAATACAGATCTGAAATCAGCACACGAAACTGATTTTAGATATGGTGTCCCTTGTCCATCAATATGATTTTGACCAAACTACCTAGGAGACGTGTTGAAGACTAGGTAGAAATCTGAGTGAAAAACCGGTCCGTGGATGGAACTGAACAGTATGGATTCATAAAAATGTCATGATAGGGGAAATAAACCTGTCCAGAGGCTCTGGACAGGTATTTCAGAAGAAGGATTTACATGAGATCGCTACTTCCTACAGTTGAAATCACCAATCTAACCTGTCTCACACTTCGGGGCAGGTTTTAGTTATTCGTATATTCGTATTCGATATAGTTATGAAAATAATTGGTTTAGGACAAATCTGATGGCAGATTTGAAAAAAGAGCTCTTAAAACTGCCCTATACAGGTAACCATCCAATGGACTACCAATTAGAAACACTCATTTGGATACCCCTGAGGTTAGGTTAGGTTCAAACACATCGTAGAAGTATTATTTTTGTATGGTTTGGTAGGTATTAATGTAAGTATAGAAACTTAGGTTTATTAATCATATATATTACTTAGAACGACTGCAAAATGATTTATATATAAATGTGGCTAAACCATGGACTGGAGACAAAAATGAATAGCTTATTTGGATGCAGGCCATAAAAATACACTAAATAGGCTTTTTGATCATGTTCTATAACAATAATTAATGGATATGCAATGTATAATGATATATTGGAAAGGTTGCAACCTGGCTCACGTGCACAGCGGTATTATTTTTGTTCCCATCCTTGACCCAATAGGGAGACATTCTTAGTAATAAACCTGTCTTGTATATTCACTTATGGAATCTCTGACGTTTACGGACAGGTAATTTCCTATTATGTTCACGGTTCGATTACACAAAATGTTCATATAAACTCAGGTCGTCTAAGTGTGTTAAATGTAATAATTACATTGAAAGCCTCATTTTGGTTTAATTTTCATTGAAATCTAAGAATCAGGGAGGGTATGGCAAGGATAATAAAAATTGGACCGAGGTCCCCGTCGGCCAGGTTATATTGGTTATATTTTATGCATAGCTACTTTTCTATATAAGGTATAGAGTTTTTAATAATATATTTGGACTCGGCATAAGCAGATGCATCTTTCGCATATAAGAAAATGTTTTTTACAGACAAATAAAAGTAAAATTTTGGGACAGGTTTTTCTCATTTTCTCCCAGTCTCATCTGAACTCTTGCGACATGGGGAGATAGATCAAAACGGACACCGGGGCTGAGTTCAGCATCGTTAAAAACCCACTTTTTGCTTTAACGCAGAGTTCTTGGCCCCCGGGGGGGGGCGGAGAGCACCCGAACTAATTTTCTCCCAATTTCCAAAAAGCCACTCGGGTGGATTTATTGACTAAAAAACACACTTCTCTATACGTTAAAGAGTTTTGCCGCTGGGAGAACATGCTGCGGAGCCTTGGGCAGCACATATCCAAAAATCAAGTCAAACGGGCAAAGGGAAAGGGTCGAAATTGATATCCGAAGTTTTGTTTTAAATTTTGAAAAATCCAGAAAACCAAGGTCTATGTACACTCGAATACTTTTCATAGACTCCGACTGCTGAGCCTTCCTGGGGGCTTGGAAACTAGATACATACATGGCTAGAAGCTACTAAGGTGGCTTGGTGCTCTGTCCAGATTTGAAACCCCAATTCAAACTCCTTCCGGGTGAAAAACCAATTTAAAAATTGTCAGGTCTTTTACTTAGCATGCCTATAAAAAACCCATTGTTAAAAAAATGGGTGCCACGCAAAAACGGTGGAGTTTGGAATACTGGGACCGATGCCATCGTTCGAGGCATCATAAAATCTATATACCCCCCCCTTCACCAGCCAGGTTTTGTTCATTTTCTCCCTAACCCTCATAACCTGTCCCGCGACGGTCTTCATTTTCGGTGAGCCGTCTCAGGCTCACCTCTTAAGTAACGAAGAGACATGAAGACCGAAAATTTTGTACCTGCTTAGGTAACATTTTTTGTCTCACCAAAACTATCAAGACCGGGCAGGTGAGAATGGCTCACTTGTTACTTAAGCCATCTCACCATGTTACCTAAGAGACAAGGTAACCATTTTGGGCTCACCTAGAAAAATCTATCAAGTCCCGGATCATCCAGGACTAAAACTATCAAGTCCGGATATGGTGAGCTCTATGAAGACCAAACTCAAAACTTTACCAGCTCACGTTACCTTAGACAGATTTATGCCTCAAAGGGCGAGAAACATTATGTTATGCATTTGGGTGCTGGTACTTTCATTTCATAGGTAATTTTCAACTCTGATTCTGAATCTGCTCATTATTTTAAAGTAGGGTTGGAACTGAACGAGATATATACCAAATAATGATCACAACACTACAAATAATAGTGAGAGGGAAAACATATTGCTTGCATTTGGGCACTGGTACTTCCATTTCATAAGTACTTTTCGATGTTGATTCCAAATCTGCCCTTACTTTTCCACTAGGATAATAACTGAGCGAGAAAGATGTGTTTTGAGTATTACAAAACTACTAATAATACTATATATCGATGAATTTAGAAGATATCGAATTTCTGATGGCAGATTTGGAATCAACATTGAAAAGTACACATGAAATGGGTGTACCAGTGCCCAAATGCAAGACATATGGTTTTCCCTCTCATGTGGCATGAATTTGCCTAAGAAAAGTGAGCTAGGTTAAGACCGAAAACAAACTTTCAGCTCACTTTGTTACCTAAATCGACTTGGGATCACTATTTGTATCAGTTGAAATCTCCAGTCTCACTTGGAAACTTGCCCTTAGCTCGCTTAGTTTTGATCCTAGGGGAAAAGTAAGGGCAGAATTGGAATTAACATCGAAAACTACATATGAAATGAAAGTACCAGTGCATAATTGCAAGAAATACTGTTTTCCCTCTCAAGAGGCATGAATTTGCCTAAGAAAAGTGAGCTAGGTTAAGACCGAAAACAAACTTTCAGCTCACTTTGTTACCTAAACTGGCTCTCTTTGTTACCTAAAGGCAAATACATGCTATATCTAGATGAATTTTAGAGATATCGACATTCTGATGGCAGATTTGGAATCAGCATCGAAAAGTACATATGAAATGGAAGTCCCAGTGCTCAAATGCAAGATATATGTTTTTCCCTTTCATGAGGCATGAATTTGCCTAAGAAAAGTGAGCTAGGTTAAGACCGAAGCAAAACTTTCAGCTCACTTTGTTACCTAAGCTGGCTCAGTTAAGACCGAAAACAAACGTTCAGCTCACTTTGTTACCTAAGATGGCTCTCTTCGTTACCTAAAGGCAAATACATGCTATATCTCGATGAATTTTGGAGATATCGACATTCTGATGGCAGATTTGGAATCAGCATTGCAAAGTCCACAGGAAATGGAAGTCCCAGTGCTCAAATGCAAGATATATGTTTTTCCCTCTCATCAGGCATGAATTTGCCTAAGAAAAGTGAGCTAGGTTAAGACCGAAAACAAACTTTCAGCTCACTTTGTTACCTAAGCTGGCTCTCTTTGTTACCTAAAGGCAAATACATGCTATATCTAGATGAATTTTAGAGATATCGACATTCTAATGGCAGATTTGGAATCAGCATCGAAAAGTACACATGAAATGGGTGTACCAGTGCCCAAATGCAAGACATATGGTTTTCCCTCTCATGAAGCATGAATTTGCCTAAGAAAAGTGAGCTAGGTTAAGACCGAAAACAAACTTTCAGCTCACTTTGTTACCTAAATCGACTTGGGATCACTATTTGTATCAGTTGAAATCTCCAGTCTCACTTGGAAACTTGCCCTTAGCTCGCTTAGTTTTGATCCTAGGGGAAAAGTAAGGGCAGAATTGGAATTAACATCGAAAACTACATATGAAATGAAAGTACCAGTGCATAATTGCAAGAAATACTGTTTTCCCTCTCAAGAGGCATGAATTTGCCTAAGAAAAGTGAGCTAGGTTAAGACCGAAAACAAACTTTCAGCTCACTTTGTTACCTAAATCGACTTGGGATCACTATTTGTATCAGTTGAAATCTCCAGTCTCACTTGGAAACTTGCCCTTAGCTCGCTTAGTTTTGATCCTAGGGGAAAAGTAAGGGCAGAATTGGAATTAACATCGAAAACTACATATGAAATGAAAGTACCAGTGCATAATTGCAAGAAATACTGTTTTCCCTCTCAAGAGGCATGAATTTGCCTAAGAAAAGTGAGCTAGGTTAAGACCGAAAACAAACTTTCAGCTCACTTTGTTACCTAAACTGGCTCTCTTTGTTACCTAAAGGCAAATTCATGCTATATCTAGATGAATTTTAGAGATATCGACATTCTGATGGCAGATTTGGAATCAGCATCGAAAAGTACATATGAAATGGAAGTCCCAGTTCTCAAATACAAGATATATGTTTTTCCCTCTCTTGAAGCATGAATTTGCCTAAGAAAAGTGAGCTAGGTTAAGACCGAAACAAAACTTTCAGCTCACTTTGTTACCTAAACTGGCTCAGTTAAGACCGAAACAAAACTATCAGCTCACTTTGTTACCTAAGCTGGCTCAGTTAAGACCGAACACAAACTTTCAGCTCACTTTGTTACCTAAGCTGGCTCTCTTTGTTACCTAAAGGCAAATTCATGCTATATATAGATGAACTTTAGAGATATCGACATTCCGATGGCAGATTTGGAATCAGCATTGATAAGTCCATAGGAAATGGAAGTACCAGTGCTCAAATGCAAGATATATGTTTTCCCTCTTATGAGGCATGAATTTGCCTAAGATAAGTGAGCTAGGTTAAGACCGAAAACAAACTTTCATCTCACTTTGTTACCTAAGCTGGCTCAGTTAAGACCGAAAACAAACTTTCAGCTCACTTTGTTACCTAAGCTGGCTCAGTTAATTAATTCATGCTATATCTAGATGAATTTTAGAGATATCGACATTCTGATGGCAGATTTGGAATCAGCATCGAAAAGTATATATGAAATGGGTGTTCCAGTGCCCAAAAGCAAGACATATGGTTTTCCCTCTCATGAAGCATGAATTTGCCTAAGAAAAGTGAGCTAGGTTAAGACCGAAAACAAACTTTCAGCTCACTTTGTTACCTAAGCTGGCTCAGTTAAGACCGAAACAAAACTTTCAGCTCACTTTGTTACCTAAGCTGGCTCAGTTAAGACCGAAAACAAACTTTCAGCTCACTTTGTTACCTAAGCTGGCTCTCTTTGTTACCTAAAGGCAAATTCATGCTATATATAGATGAACTTTAGAGATATCGACATTCCGATGGCAGATTTGGAATCAGCATTGATAAGTCCATAGGAAATGGAAGTACCAGTGCTCAAATGCAAGATATATGTTTTTCCCTCTTATGAGGCATGAATTTGCCTAAGAAAAGTGAGCTAGGTTAAGACCGAAAACAAACTTTCAGCTCACTTTGTTACCTAAGCTGGCTCAGTTAAGACCGAAAACAAACTTTCAGCTCACTTTGTTACCTAAGATGGCTCTCATTGTTACCTAAAGGCAAATACATGCTATATCTCGATGAATTTTGGAGATATCGACATTCTGATGGCAGATTTGGAACCAGGATTGAAAAGTCCATAGGAAATGGAAGTCCCAGTGCTCAAATGCATGATAAATTTTTTTCCCTCTCATGAGGCATGAATTTGCCTAAGAAAAGTGAGCTAGGTTAAGACCGAAAACAAACATTCAGCTCACTTTGTTACCTAAACTGGCTCAGTTAAGACCGAAACAAAACTATCAGCTCACTTTGTTACCTAAGCTGGCTCAGTTAAGACCGAAAACAAACTTTCAGCTCACTTTGTTACCTAAAGGCAAATTAATGTATCAAGAGAGGAAAACACATAATTCTAGCATTTGAACACTGGAACTTCTATTTCATATGTACTTTTCGCTGTTGATTCCAAATTTGCCTTTACTTTTCCACTAAGATCAAAACTGAGCGAGAAAGAGGGGTTTTGAGAACTCGAAAACTACTAATAATACTATATCTCGATGAATTTTGGAGATATCAACATTCTGATGGCAGATTTGGCATCAGCATTGAAAAGTCCATATGAAATGGAAGTCCCTGTTCTCAAATGCAAGATATATGTGTTTCCCTCTCATGAGGCATGAATTTGCCTAAGAAAAGTGAGCTAGGTTAAGACCGAAACAAAACTTTCAGCTCACTTTGTTACCTAAGCTGGCTCAGTTAAGACCGAAAACAAACTTTCATCTCACTTTGTTACCTAAGATGGCTCTCATTGTTACCTAAAGGCAAATACATGCTATATCTCGATGAATTTTGGAGATATCGACATTATGATGGCAGATTTGGAACCAGGATTGAAAAGTCCATAGGAAATGGAAGTCCCAGTGCTCAAATGCATGATACATGTTTTTCCCTCTCATGAGGCATGAATTTGCCTAAGAAAAGTGAGCTAGGTTAAGACCGAAAAAAAACATTCAGCTCACTTTGTTACCTAAACTGGCTCAGTTAAGACCGAAACAAAACTATCAGCTCACTTTGTTACCTAAGCTGGCTCAGTTAAGACCGAACACAAACTTTCAGCTCACTTTGTTACCTAAGCTGGCTCTCTTTGTTACCTAAAGGCAAATTCATGCTATATCTAGATGAATTTTAGAGATATCGTCATTCTGATGGCAGATTTGGAATCAGCATCGAAAAGTACATATGAAATGGAAGTCCCAGTGCTCAAATGCAAGATATATGTTTTTCCCTTTCATGAGGCATGAATTTGCCTAAGAAAAGTGAGCTAGGTTAAGACCGAAGCAAAACTTTCAGCTCACTTTGTTACCTAAGCTGGCTCAGTTAAGACCGAAAACAAACGTTCAGCTCACTTTGTTACCTAAGATGGCTCTCTTCGTTACCTAAAGGCAAATACATGCTATATCTCGATGAATTTTGGAGATATCGACATTCTGATGGCAGATTTGGAATCAGCATTGCAAAGTCCACAGGAAATGGAAGTCCCAGTGCTCAAATGCAAGATACATTTTTTTCCCTCTCATGAGGCATGAATTTGCCTAAGAAAAGTGAGCTAGGTTAAGACCGAAACAAAACTATCAGCTCACTTTGTTACCTAAGCTGGCTCAGTTAAGACCGAAAACAAACTTTCAGCTCACTTTGTTACCTAAGCTGGCTCTCTTTGTTACCTAAAGGCAAATTCATGCTATACCTAGATCAATTTTAGAGATATCGACATTCTGATGGCAGATTTGGAATCAGCATCGAAAAGAACAGATGAAATGGGTGTACCAGTGCCCAAATGCAAGACATATGGTTTTCCCTCTCATGAGGCATGAATTTGCCTAAGAAAAGTGAGCTAGGTTAAGACCGAAAACAAACTTTCAGCTCACTTTGTTACCTAAACTGGCTCAGTTAAGACCGAAACAAAACTATCAGCTCACTTTGTTACCTAAGCTGGCTCAGTTAAGACCGAACACAAACTTTCAGCTCACTTTGTTACCTAAGATGGCTCTCATTGTTACCTAAAGGCAAATACATGCTATATCTCGATGAATTTTGGAGATATCGACATTCTGATGGCAGATTTGGAACCAGGATTGAAAAGTCCATAGGAAATGGAAGTCCCAGTGCTCAAATGCAAGATAAATGTTTTTCCCTCTCATGAGGCATGAATTTGCCTAAGAAAAGTGAGCTAGGTTAAGACCGAAACAAAACTATCAGCTCACTTTGTTACCTAAGCTGGCTCAGTTAAGACCGAAACAAACTTTCAGCTCACTTGGTTACCTAAGCGCTGGCTCTCTTTGTTACCTAAAGGCAAATACATGCTATATCTCGATGAATTTTGGAGATATCGACATTCTGATGGCAGATTTGGAACCAGGATTGAAAAGTTCATAGGAAATGGAAGTCCCGGTGCTCAAATGCAAGATAAATGTTTTTCCCTCTCATGAGGCATGAATTTGCCTAAGAAAAGTGAGCTAGGTTAAGACCGAAAACAAACATTCAGCTCACTTTGTTACCTAAACTGGCTCAGTTAAGACCGAAACAAAACTATCAGCTCACTTTGTTACCTAAGCTGGCTCAGTTAAGACCGAACACAAACTTTCAGCTCACTTTGTTACCTAAGCTGGCTCAGTTAAGACCGAAAACAAACTTTCAGCTCACTTTGTTACCTAAAGGCAAATTAATGTATCAAGAGAGGACAACACATAATTCTAGCATTTGAACACTGGAACTTCTATTTCATATGTACTTTTCGCTGTTGATTCCAAATTTGCCTTTACTTTTCCACTAAGATCAAAACTGAGCGAGAAAGAGGGGTTTTGAGAATTAGAAAACTACTAATAATACTATATCTCAATGAATTTTGGAGATATCAACATTCTGATGGCAGATTTGGAATCAGCATTGAAAAGTCCATAGGAAATGGAAGTCCCAGTGCTCAAATGCAAGACATATGGTTTTCTCTCTCATGAGGCATGAATTTGCCTAAGAAAAGTGAGCTAGGTTAAGACCGAAAACAAACATTCAGCTCACTTTGTTACCTAAACTGGCTCAGTTAAGACCGAAACAAAACTATCAGCTCACTTTGTTACCTAAGCTGGCTCAGTTAAGACCGAACACAAACTTTCAGCTCACTTTGTTACCTAAGCTGGCTCTCTTTGTTACCTAAAGGCAAATTCATGCTATATCTAGATGAATTTTAGAGATATCGACATTCTGATGGCAGATTTGGAATCAGCATCGAAAAGTACACATGGAATGGGTATACCAGTTCTCAAATGCAAGATATATGTTTTTCCCTCTCTTGAGGCATGAATTTGCCTAAGAAAAGTGAGCTAGGTTAAGACCGAAACAAAACTTTCAGCTCACTTTGTTACCTAAATCGACTTGGGATCACTATTTGTATCAGTTGAAATCTCCAGTCTCACTTGGAATCTTGCCTCTAGCTCGCTTAGTTTTGATCCTAGAGGAAAAGTAGGGGCAGATTTGGAATCAACATCGAAAAGTACATATGTAATAGGTGTACTAGTGCCCAAATGCAAGACATATGGTTTTCCCTCTTATGAGACATGAATTTACCTAAGAAAAGAGAGCTAGGTTAAGACCGAAAACAAACATTCAGCTCACTTTGTTACCTAAGCTGGCTCAGTTAAGACCGAAAACAAACTTTCAGCTCACTTTGTTACCTAAGATGGCTCTCATTGTTACCTAAAGGCTATATCTCGATGAATTTTAGAGATATCGACATTCTGATGGCAGATTTGGAACCAGGATTGAACGTCCATAGGAAATGGAAGTCCCAGTGCTCAAATGCAAGATACATTTTTTTCCCTCTCATGAGGCATGAATTTGCCTAAGAAAAGTGAGCTAGGTTAAGACCGAAACAAAACTATCAGCTCACTTTGTTACCTAAGCTGGCTCAGTTAAGACCGAAAACAAACTTTCAGCTCACTTTGTTACCTAAGCTGGCTCTCTTTGTTACCTAAAGGCAAATTCATGCTATACCTAGATCAATTTTAGAGATATCGACATTCTGATGGCAGATTTGGAATCAGCATCGAAAAGAACAGATGAAATGGGTGTACCAGTGCCCAAATGCAAGACATATGGATTTTCCCTCTCATGAGGCATGAATTTGCCTAAGAAAAGTGAGCTAGGTTAAGACCGAAAACAAACTTTCAGCTCACTTTGTTACCTAAACTGGCTCAGTTAAGACCGAAACAAAACTATCAGCTCACTTTGTTACCTAAGCTGGCTCAGTTAAGACCGAACACAAACTTTCAGCTCACTTTGTTACCTAAGATGGCTCTCATTGTTACCTAAAGGCAAATACATGCTATATCTCGATGAATTTTGGAGATATCGACATTCTGATGGCAGATTTGGAACCAGGATTGAAAAGTCCATAGGAAATGGAAGTCCCAGTGCTCAAATGCAAGATAAATGTTTTTCCCTCTCATGAGGCATGAATTTGCCTAAGAAAAGTGAGCTAGGTTAAGACCGAAACAAAACTATCAGCTCACTTTGTTACCTAAGCTGGCTCAGTTAAGACCGAAAACAAACTTTCAGCTCACTTGGTTACCTAAGCTGGCTCTCTTTGTTACCTAAAGGCAAATACATGCTATATCTCGATGAATTTTGGAGATATCGACATTCTGATGGCAGATTTGGAACCAGGATTGAAAAGTTCATAGGAAATGGAAGTCCCGGTGCTCAAATGCAAGATAAATGTTTTTCCCTCTCATGAGGCATGAATTTGCCTAAGAAAAGTGAGCTAGGTTAAGACCGAAAACAAACATTCAGCTCACTTTGTTACCTAAACTGGCTCAGTTAAGACCGAAACAAAACTATCAGCTCACTTTGTTACCTAAGCTGGCTCAGTTAAGACCGAACACAAACTTTCAGCTCACTTTGTTACCTAAGCTGGCTCTCTTTGTTACCTAAAGGCAAATTCATGCTATATCTAGATGAATTTTAGAGATATCGACATTCTGATGGCAGATTTGGAATCAGCATCGAAAAGTACACATGAAATGGATACCAGTTCTCAAATGCAAGATATATGTTTTTCCCTCTCTTGAGGCATGAATTTGCCTAAGAAAAGTGAGCTAGGTTAAGACCGAAACAAAACTTTCAGCTCACTTTGTTACCTAAATCGACTTGGGATCACTATTTGTATCAGTTGAAATCTCCAGTCTCACTTGGAATCTTGCCTCTAGCTCGCTTAGTTTTGATCCTAGAGGAAAAGTAGGGGCAGATTTGGAATCAACATCGAAAAGTACATATGTAATAGGTGTACTAGTGCCCAAATGCAAGACATATGGTTTTCCCTCTTATGAGACATGAATTTACCTAAGAAAAGAGAGCTAGGTTAAGACCGAAAACAAACATTCAGCTCACTTTGTTACCTAAGCTGGCTCAGTTAAGACCGAAAACAAACTTTCAGCTCACTTTGTTACCTAAGATGGCTCTCATTGTTACCTAAAGGCTATATCTCGATGAATTTTAGAGATATCGACATTCTGATGGCAGATTTGGAATCAGCATCGAAAAGTCCATAGGAAATGGAAGTCCCAGTGCTCAAATGCAAGATAAATGTTTTTCCCTCTCATGAGGCATGAATTTGCCTAAGAAAAGTGAGCTAGGTTAAGACCGAAAACAAACATTCAGCTCACTTTGTTACCTAAACTGGCTCAGTTAAGACCGAAACAAAACTATCAGCTCACTTTGTTACCTAAGCTGGCTCAGTTAAGACCGAACACAAACTTTCAGCTCACTTTGTTACCTAAGCTGGCTCAGTTAAGACCGAAAACAAACTTTCAGCTCACTTTGTTACCTAAAGGCAAATTAATGTATCAAGAGAGGACAACACATAATTCTAGCATTTGAACACTGGAACTTCTATTTCATATGTACTTTTCGCTGTTGATTCCAAATTTGCCTTTACTTTTCCACTAAGATCAAAACTGAGCGAGAAAGAGGGGTTTTGAGAATTAGAAAACTACTAATAATACTATATCTCAATGAATTTTGGAGATATCAACATTCTGATGGCAGATTTGGAATCAGCATTGAAAAGTCCATAGGAAATGGAAGTCCCAGTGCTCAAATGCAAGATATATGTTTTTCCCTCTCATGAGGCATGAATTTGCCTAAGAAAAGTGAGCTAGGTTAAGACCGAAAACAAACATTCAGCTCACTTTGTTACCTAAACTGGCTCAGTTAAGACCGAAACAAAACTATCAGCTCACTTTGTTACCTAAGCTGGCTCAGTTAAGACCGAACACAAACTTTCAGCTCACTTTGTTACCTAAGCTGGCTCTCTTTGTTACCTAAAGGCAAATTCATGCTATATCTAGATGAATTTTAGAGATATCGACATTCTGATGGCAGATTTGGAATCAGCATCGAAAAGTACACATGGAATGGGTATACCAGTTCTCAAATGCAAGATATATGTTTTTCCCTCTCTTGAGGCATGAATTTGCCTAAGAAAAGTGAGCTAGGTTAAGACCGAAACAAAACTTTCAGCTCACTTTGTTACCTAAATCGACTTGGGATCACTATTTGTATCAGTTGAAATCTCCAGTCTCACTTGGAATCTTGCCTCTAGCTCGCTTAGTTTTGATCCTAGAGGAAAAGTAGGGGCAGATTTGGAATCAACATCGAAAAGTACATATGTAATAGGTGTACTAGTGCCCAAATGCAAGACATATGGTTTTCCCTCTTATGAGACATGAATTTACCTAAGAAAAGAGAGCTAGGTTAAGACCGAAAACAAACATTCAGCTCACTTTGTTACCTAAGCTGGCTCAGTTAAGACCGAAAACAAACTTTCAGCTCACTTTGTTACCTAAGATGGCTCTCATTGTTACCTAAAGGCTATATCTCGATGAATTTTAGAGATATCGACATTCTGATGGCAGATTAGGAATCAGCATCGAAAAGTACACATGAAATGGGTGTACCAGTGCCCAAATGCAAGACATATGGTTTTCCCTCTCATGAGGCATGAATTTGCCTAAGAAAAGTGAGCTAGGTTAAGACCGAAAACAAACTTTCAGCTCACTTTGTTACCTAAGCTGGCTCAGTTAAGACCGAAACCAAACTTTCAGCTCACTTTGTTACCTAAGCTGGCTCAGTTAAGACCGAACACAAACTTTCAGCTCACTTTGTTACCTAAGCTGGCTCAGTTAAGACCGAAAACAAACTTTCAGCTCACTTTGTTACCTAAAGGCAAATTAATGTATCAAGAGAGGACAACACATAATTCTAGCATTTGAACACTGGAACTTCTATTTCATATGTACTTTTCGCTGTTGATTCCAAATTTGCCTTTACTTTTCCACTAAGATCAAAACTGAGCGAGAAAGAGGGGTTTTGAGAATTAGAAAACTACTAATAATACTATATCTCAATGAATTTTGGAGATATCAACATTCTGATGGCAGATTTGGAATCAGCATTGAAAAGTCCATAGGAAATGGAAGTCCCAGTGCTCAAATGCAAGACATATGGTTTTCTCTCTCATGAGGCATGAATTTGCCTAAGAAAAGTGAGCTAGGTTAAGACCGAAAACAAACATTCAGCTCACTTTGTTACCTAAACTGGCTCAGTTAAGACCGAAACAAAACTATCAGCTCACTTTGTTACCTAAGCTGGCTCAGTTAAGACCGAACACAAACTTTCAGCTCACTTTGTTACCTAAGCTGGCTCTCTTTGTTACCTAAAGGCAAATTCATGCTATATCTAGATGAATTTTAGAGATATCGACATTCTGATGGCAGATTTGGAATCAGCATCGAAAAGTACACATGGAATGGGTATACCAGTTCTCAAATGCAAGATATATGTTTTTCCCTCTCTTGAGGCATGAATTTGCCTAAGAAAAGTGAGCTAGGTTAAGACCGAAACAAAACTTTCAGCTCACTTTGTTACCTAAATCGACTTGGGATCACTATTTGTATCAGTTGAAATCTCCAGTCTCACTTGGAATCTTGCCTCTAGCTCGCTTAGTTTTGATCCTAGAGGAAAAGTAGGGGCAGATTTGGAATCAACATCGAAAAGTACATATGTAATAGGTGTACTAGTGCCCAAATGCAAGACATATGGTTTTCCCTCTTATGAGACATGAATTTACCTAAGAAAAGAGAGCTAGGTTAAGACCGAAAACAAACATTCAGCTCACTTTGTTACCTAAGCTGGCTCAGTTAAGACCGAAAACAAACTTTCAGCTCACTTTGTTACCTAAGATGGCTCTCATTGTTACCTAAAGGCTATATCTCGATGAATTTTAGAGATATCGACATTCTGATGGCAGATTTGGAACCAGGATTGGAAAGTCCATAGGAAATGGAAGTCCCAGTGCTCAAATGCAAGATACATTTTTTTCCCTCTCATGAGGCATGAATTTGCCTAAGAAAAGTGAGCTAGGTTAAGACCGAAACAAAACTATCAGCTCACTTTGTTACCTAAGCTGGCTCAGTTAAGACCGAAAACAAACTTTCAGCTCACTTTGTTACCTAAGCTGGCTCTCTTTGTTACCTAAAGGCAAATTCATGCTATACCTAGATCAATTTTAGAGATATCGACATTCTGATGGCAGATTTGGAATCAGCATCGAAAAGAACAGATGAAATGGGTGTACCAGTGCCCAAATGCAAGACATATGGTTTTCCCTCTCATGAGGCATGAATTTGCCTAAGAAAAGTGAGCTAGGTTAAGACCGAAAACAAACTTTCAGCTCACTTTGTTACCTAAACTGGCTCAGTTAAGACCGAAACAAAACTATCAGCTCACTTTGTTACCTAAGCTGGCTCAGTTAAGACCGAACACAAACTTTCAGCTCACTTTGTTACCTAAGATGGCTCTCATTGTTACCTAAAGGCAAATACATGCTATATCTCGATGAATTTTGGAGATATCGACATTCTGATGGCAGATTTGGAACCAGGATTGAAAAGTCCATAGGAAATGGAAGTCCCAGTGCTCAAATGCAAGATAATGTTTTTCCCTCTCATGAGGCATGAATTTGCCTAAGAAAAGTGAGCTAGGTTAAGACCGAAACAAAACTATCAGCTCACTTTGTTACCTAAGCTGGCTCAGTTAAGACCGAAAACAAACTTTCAGCTCACTTGGTTACCTAAGCTGGCTCTCTTTGTTACCTAAAGGCAAATACATGCTATATCTCGATGAATTTTGGAGATATCGACATTCTGATGGCAGATTTGGAACCAGGATTGAAAAGTTCATAGGAAATGGAAGTCCCGGTGCTCAAATGCAAGATAAATGTTTTTCCCTCTCATGAGGCATGAATTTGCCTAAGAAAAGTGAGCTAGGTTAAGACCGAAAACAAACATTCAGCTCACTTTGTTACCTAAACTGGCTCAGTTAAGACCGAAACAAAATTATCAGCTCACTTTGTTACCTAAGCTGGCTCTCTTTGTTACCTAAAGGCAAATTCATGCTATATCTAGATGAATTTTAGAGATATCGTCATTCTGATGGCAGATTTGGAATCAGCATCGAAAAGTACATATGAAATGGAAGTCCCAGTGCTCAAATGCAAGATATATGTTTTTCCCTTTCATGAGGCATGAATTTGCCTAAGAAAAGTGAGCTAGGTTAAGACCGAAGCAAAACTTTCAGCTCACTTTGTTACCTAAGCTGGCTCAGTTAAGACCGAAAACAAACGTTCAGCTCACTTTGTTACCTAAGATGGCTCTCTTCGTTACCTAAAGGCAAATACATGCTATATCTCGATGAATTTTGGAGATATCGACATTCTGATGGCAGATTTGGAATCAGCATTGCAAAGTCCACAGGAAATGGAAGTCCCAGTGCTCAAATGCAAGATATATGTTTTTCCCTCTCATCAGGCATGAATTTGCCTAAGAAAAGTGAGCTAGGTTAAGACCGAAAACAAACTTTCAGCTCACTTTGTTACCTAAGCTGGCTCTCTTTGTTACCTAAAGGCAAATACATGCTATATCTAGATGAATTTTAGAGATATCGACATTCTGATGGCAGATTTGGAATCAGCATCGAAAAGTACATATGAAATGGAAGTCCCAGTGCTCAAATGCAAGATATATGTTTTTCCCTTTCATGAGGCATGAATTTGCCTAAGAAAAGTGAGCTAGGTTAAGACTGAAGCAAAACTTTCAGCTCACTTTGTTACCTAAGCTGGCTCAGTTAAGACCGAAAACAAACGTTCAGCTCACTTTGTTACCTAAGCTGGCTCAGTTAAGACCGAAAACAAACTTTCAGCTCACTTTGTTACCTAAAGGCAAATTAATATATCAAGAGAGGACAACACATAATTCTAGCATTTGAACACTGGAACTTCTATTTCATATGTACTTTTCGCTGTTGATTCCAAATTTGCCTTTACTTTTCCACTAAGATCAAAACTGAGCGAGAAAGAGGGGTTTTGAGAATTAGAAAACTACTAATAATACTATATCTCAATGAATTTTGGAGATATCAACATTCTGATGGCAGATTTGGAATCAGCATTGAAAAGTCCATATGAAATGGAAGTCCCAGTTCTCAAATGCAAGATATATGTTTTTCCCTCTCTTGAGGCATGAATTTGCCTAAGAAAAGTGAGCTAGGTTAAGACCGAAAACAAACTTTCAGCTCACTTTGTTACCTAAGCTGGCTCTCATTGTTACCTAAAGGCAAATTCATGCTATATCTAGATGAATTTTAGAGATATCGACATTCTGATGGCAGATTTGGAATCAGCATCGAAAAGTACACATGAAATGGGTGTACCAGTTCTCACAAATGCAAGATATATGTTTTTCCCTCTCATGAGGCATGAATTTGCCTAAGAAAAGTGAGCTAGGTTAAGACCGAAACAAAACTTTCAGCTCACTTTGTTACCTAAATCGACTTGGGATCACTATTTGTATCAGTTGAAATCTCCAGTCTCACTTGGAATCTTGCCTCTAGCTCGCTTAGTTTTGATCCTAGAGGAAAAGTAGGGGCAGATTTGGAATCAACATCGAAAAGTACATATGTAATAGGTGTACTAGTGCCCAAATGCAAGACATATGGTTTTCCCTCTTATGAGACATGAATTTACCTAAGAAAAGAGAGCTAGGTTAAGACCGAAAACAAACTTTCAGCTCACTTTGTTACCTAAAGGCGAATTTAAGTTCCGGTTTCATAGAGATCATTGATTGGAGACATTAGTAGATGACTTCATATACGGTCTTAACTCTCTGTGTTACCTAAAGGAAAATTCATGCTATATCTAGATTAATTTTGGAGATATCGACATTCTGATGGCAGATTTGGAATCAGCATTGATAAGTACATAGGAAATGGAAGTACCAGTGCTCAAATGCAAGATATATGTTTTTCCCTCTTATGAGGCATGAATTTGCCTAAGAAAAGTGAGCTAGGTTAAGACCGAAAACAAACTTTCATCTCACTTTGTTACCTAAGCTGGCTCAGTTAAGACCGAAAACAAACTTTCAGCTCACTTTGTTACCTAAGCTGGCTCAGTTAAGACCGAAAACAAACTTTCAGCTCACTTTGTTACCTAAGATGGCTCTCTTCGTTACCTAAAGGGAAATACATGCTATATCTTGATGAATTTTGGAGATATCGACATTCTGATGGCAGATTTGGAATCAGCATTGCAAAGTCCACAGGAAATGGAAGTCCCAGTGCTCAAATGCAAGATATATGTTTTTCCCTCTTATGAGGCATGAATTTGCCTAAGAAAAGTGAGCTAGGTTAAGACCGAAAACAAACTTTCATCTCACTTTGTTACCTAAGCTGGCTCAGTTAAGACCGAAAACAAACTTTCAGCTCACTTTGTTACCTAAGCTGGCTCAGTTAAGACCGAAAGCAAACTTTCAGCTCACTTTGTTACCTAAGCTGGCTCTCTTTGTTACCTAAAGGCAAATTCATGCTATATCTAGATGAATTTTTGAGATATCGACATTCCGATGGCAGATTTGGAATCAGCATTGAAAAGTCCATAGGAA
This sequence comes from Paralithodes platypus, assembly GCA_032716605.1. Taxonomy (NCBI): domain Eukaryota; kingdom Metazoa; phylum Arthropoda; class Malacostraca; order Decapoda; family Lithodidae; genus Paralithodes; species Paralithodes platypus. Next base: position 16,550,289 of record CM064514.1, on the reverse strand, counting down.
ATGGAAGTCCCAGTGCTCAAATGCAAGACATATGGTTTTCTCTCTCATGAGGCATGAATTTGCCTAAGAAAGGTGAGCTAGCTTAAGACCGAAAACAAACTTTCAGCTCACTTTGTTACCTAAAGGCAAATACATGCTATATCTAGATGAATTTTAGAGATATCGACATTCTAATGGCAGATTTGGAATCAGCATCGAAAAGTACACATGAAATGGGTGTACCAGTGCCCAAATGCAAGACATATGGTTTTCCCTCTCATGAAGCATGAATTTGCCTAAGAAAAGTGAGCTAGGTTAAGACCGAAAACAAACTTTCAGCTCACTTTGTTACCTAAGCTGGCTCTCTTTGTTACCTAAAGGCAAATTCATGCTATATCTAGATGAATTTTAGAGATATCGACATTCTGATGGCAGATTTGGAATCAGCATTGAAAAGTCCTTAGGAAATGGAAGTCCCAGTGCTCAAATGCAAGATATATGTGTTTCCCTCTGTTGAGGCATGAATTTGCCTAAGAAAAATGAGCTAGGTTAAGACCGAAAACAAAACTTTCAGCTCACTTTGTTACCTAAATCAACTTGGGATCACTATTTGTATCAGTTGAAATCTCCAGTCTCACTTGGAAAATTACCTCTAGCTCGCTTAGTTTTGATCCTAGAGGAAAAGTAGGGGCAGATTTGGAATCAACATCGAAAAGTACATATGTAATGGGTGTACTAGTGCCCAAATGCAAGACATATGGTTTTCCCTCTCATGAGACATGAATTTACCTAAGAAAAGAGAGCTAGGTTAAGACCGAAAACTAAACTTGCAGCTCACTTTGTTACCTAAATCAACTTGGGATCACTATTTGTATCAGTTGAAATCTCCAGTCTCACTTGGAAAATTACCTCTAGCTCGCTTAGTTTTGATCCTAGAGGAAAGGTAGGGGCAGATTTGGAATCAACATCGAAAAGTACATATGTAATGGGTGTACTAGTGCCCAAATGCAAGACATATGGTTTTCCCTCTCATGAGACATGAATTTACCTAAGAAAAGAGAGCTAGGTTAAGACCGAAAACTAAACTTTCAGCTCACTTTGTTACCTAAATCAACTTGGGATCACTATTTGTATCAGTTGAAATCTCCAGTCTCACTTGGAAAATTACCTCTAGCTCGCGTAGTTTTGATCCTAGAGGAAAGGTAAAGGCAGATTTGGAATCTACATTAAAAATTACATATGGGGATCATTCAAGTATCCAAAAAAAAACTTTACTTAACACATTTGGAGAGAATAATCCAAGAATAATCCTTTGTAGAGTAAAAACAACACCTAATTCGGGTTCCTCAGACCATTGACTATAGGCGTGCACAAATCATGTAGCTGTAGAGCGAGTTTGACCCTAACCTAACCTCACCCATACCGAAAGTGCCTTTTCCTGACGTTTCCCAGGCAGTGGACATTAACATTTACAGACCGTTTCTTATGCTGAATCCAACAGCGCAGTCAGATTTCCCCTAGATCGTCGGACAGGAGAGGTAGAGCTACAACAAGGTCCGAAAAAGTGAGCTATTAAGACCGGTAATAATACTTTCAGCTCACTTGTTACCTAAGACACTTGGGGAAAACTGTAGGTAACAGGTGAGCTGCGTCCGGTCTTAACATAATTCTTTGAACATTTTCATCGTCGAAAAGCCCAGCTCTGCAGGGTTTTTTAAGCCTTGTGGGTGGGGGTGCACACATAGATCGTCCACCCCCTTTTTGGAGCCCCGTGCTCCGAAACGGGCCCGGGTACCAGCCATCGAAGTTTGTGTCCGGTCTTAACCTGCGGACTTGTTAGTCCACATTTGGACTGCCGTCACTCCCGCATTTTTTACAGCTGAAGCGTGCGAATCGCCAGGCCCGAGCGGAGCGAGACAGAGAACCCCTGGGCAAGGAGCAGGAGCCCTCGGACCAGAATCGGACTGCCCTCCCGGTCTTCACTTTCTCACTTTGTTACCTAAGAAATCCGACCGGAGGTGAGCCGCTAGGCTACTCCGTATTATGGGGGGCAAACGGTGCATGAATGAGCTCTACACTGTCTCCTAATGGGGGTGTTGCAAACGCCGCCTCCCTAGGATCGATACAAAGGTGTAGCTCACCTTGTTACCTAAGGGCAGGGTCTGCTCACCTGTGAGCCAAAAAACCCGAGGGCCGGGTACCCCCCCAGACATCATCCGATTGGGACAAAAATAGA
>CM064514.1:16475942-16545474 GCA_032716605.1 Paralithodes platypus | reverse complement strand
AAAACAACCACACAAAGGAATTAATAACTTTCATTTCCTAAATTTTATTTTCCGTTTTCATATCCCCTAATTACAAGGTCAACCAATTGGTTATAGACACATTAGAACCAATGGACCTCAGTTTGTGTGTGCGTTCACTCTTGTGCTGTGGGCCTTCGCGCATCTTGTACAGTTGCGTTGCTGCTCCCCCCTGGGGCCCCCCCCCCCCCCCCCCGCCCCGCGGTCTCTATCGGTTTTCTCCGTGGGATCGCTTTGCCTTCTTGTGACGCACATTCTTCGGGCACCCTTTCTCCCATTGGCCGCCACAATTCCGTATGGTGCGTACCTACCTTCTTACCTTGCCTTTTCCTCCTAGGTTTTCGCCATTGCATCATTTTCCTGAAAGCCACTTGTTTGTGTTGTTCGCCCCTGATTTGACGCCTCGCGGCGAGCCACCAAGTCTTTGCGTTCTTTTCTTTCGTTCCTCCCCCCGCCAACCCGGCCCCTCCCCCCCCGGCTTTTTTGAGAGAGAGGTCCCCCAGCTCTCGGGAGTGAGTTTTTGTTGAAGTAACCAAACCTCTGATGATGTTATCGTTAAACTTAATTTGTCATTAGTGATGAAACCTATATGGATTATGCTGTTCAATTTTTGCCCTTATTACAGACTGGAGATAGGCTCATTGGAGAGGCTACATTTTCAAAGGACCACAAATATCCATCTCCAATCTTAGCAATCTTCCATTTGAAGAATGGTTCAAGCCATTAGGCTTCCATTTGTTAGACCGCCGCAAAGGTTAGAGGGGATCGGTTAGAGGTCATCAAGTGGGTTAGTGGGATTAATAAAGTGTACATAACAAATGTACTAAAGTCAGTGATCTCCGTGATAGCGAACCAGTGATTGTAAACAATTAGCTTTAAATTATATCAACTTGGTTTGTTTTCCAGAAAGGCCTATAGGCATCTATTGGGTTACATTTTTCTCCGCGTAAACCGAGGTTTTGTAGGTCGGTGGAATAGGCAACCAAGTGCTATAGTGGGTGGGGGATATAAGGAACGAAATAGGGAGCTTTAAGATAAAATTAGATAGGCATATGCACGAGATGGGTTGCGGTGTTGTGAGGGAGGATCTGTCCAAGTTTGTGGATCCATGTTGGGGGGATCTTGCATGCATTATCCTGTTGTTATGACCTCTGACGGGTTTTTTCGATGAGGTCAAAGTCATAATGGTGTTAGTTAGATTAGTAATGTTAATAAGTTCGCTAGCATTCCAATAGGCTCCAAACCAAGTTAAATCCTAATAAATAAAAGGGAGATTTTTGAAGTAAATTAAAAAACATGTCCGCAGTCTTTGAACTGGAGTTTATATGTACAGGTCAAGTTTCCGGAACAGGTTTTTGTTTTTGTATTACAAACACAGACATGATACTCAGATATCTCCCTCTAGTTCGATCCCGTCATGAAATACCCCCAATACCTAAACATGCTTTCAGCCAAATTCCCAAAATGCATAATATTACAACAAGTTACACACACCAAAAGCACTCACATTAGCAGCAAATACAGATACGCATTATTTAACCTATGAAACTCAAAGACTTACAACACATAGGAAAAATAGCGCCTTTAAATGATAAAATGTATCCTAGAGCGAAATGGATCTTGGTAATAATTGAATTAATGATTATGAACATCTTATTTAATCTGGTAATTCCTATGGTTTATAGTGAAATAGCACTTTTCCTAGCATGATGGACTTGCCAGAAAGATGGTGAAATTAATTTTAGTATATCATAACTACCCAGGAAATGTACATTGTCTATAGGGGCGCTGTTTCGCAAGCCTTCTTCTATCTCTGTCTCTCTCTCTTTCCACTGATATTATATAATGACTACATTAACATTACGTTACTTATTTACTGCCCAAATGCAACCAATATATAGTTTTTTTAAGAGATAAAATACAATGGAGAAAGATCCACCATGTCGCCACCCATACGACGAGGTTGTCGAACCATAGGGAGATATTTGCGGTAAAAAACCTGTCCTAATTATAAACTGATCCTATGTGACAGGTCAATTCTTCGGACAGGATTTTTTGTTAGTATTACTAAACACAGACATATACTCAGATGGTCTCCCATATAGTTCGATCCCATCTTGAATCCCCCCCAATACCTACACTTGCTCTCAGCCAATCACCCACAAATGCTATTATTACAACGAAGAGTCGAGTAGAGGTTACAAACACAAAAACAACTCATCGTATTTGCAACAAATCACAACAGACACCCTTATTACTTACAACTCAGGACTTACATCAAAAGGCAAAAATAAGGGGAAATTTAATGTTGCGTATCATAGAGCGAAAGCGATCTGGGACAAGAATTGAATTAAAATAAATGAACACGCATTATACGGATTAGAGAAAAGACACCAGCATTTAAACAATGTTAATAGGAAACTAGCATTCCTAGGCAGCCTAAAGCACTATAGAAAGAAATAAAGATTTACACAGGATCCAGGCTACACTTACATATTTAAGTTCATAATACAAACTGTAAATTTACCAGAAATATTGGACACTCATGTAGTGACTAGTTTGTCGTGGCTGATTAAAAAAAATGTCAACCATTTTCTCTGGCATTTTTTGTTGTTTCGTATTAAGGAGTGAACATTTGAATTGACATCAATTGGAATATGGTAATAAATTCTTGAATGACATTTTGTGAATAGCTGTTATTTCCTATGTTTATAGTGAATAACCATTCTCCTAGGAATTATAGACTTACCAGAAAGAATATTTGAAATTAATGGTAGTTTAGTATATTCATAGCTACCCATTTGCTATAGGGGCTGTTGTCACCCTAGTGTGTAATCTGGTTTCCCAAACCGCCCCCTTCTTCCCCTCCCGTGCCTCCGCCCATTTCTTTCGTATCTCCTTCTGCCTCGCCTCTCTTATCTCTCTCTCTTCTCCTCTCGCTCTCTCTTCTCTCTCTCTCTCTCATCTCTCTCCTCTCTCCCTCTCTCTCCTACCCTCCTCCTCTCTTCTCTCTCTCTCTCTCTCTCTTCTTCTCTCTGCATCTCTCTCTCGTCTCTTCACTCCTCTCTCTCTCTTCTCTCTCTCTCTCTCCTCTTCTCTCTCTCCTCATCTTCTCTCTCTCTCTCCTTCTCTATTCTCCTCTTCCTCTCTCTCTCTCTCTCTCTCTTCTCCGCTCTCTCTCTCTAAGGAAGATCCCTTACACATCCAACCCATCCAATCAATATTATGTTACTTATTTACTGGAAAAGCAACCAATATATAGTTTTAAGATATATAATACAAAGGAGAAAGATAGCCATACATTACCTTTTTTACCATAGTCCAGTGCTGTCATATAATGACAACAAATCGTCACAGTAACCAATTTATCAGTTCAAATGTCCCTCCTTTTTCGTGATTGGATTGGAATAAATATTGCCGGCTACAATTGGTTATTTACCCTCACACAAATATATAAATATATATATATATATATATATATTTATCTATATATATATATATATATATATATATATATATATATATATAATTATATATGAATCAGAAAACAACCACACAAAGGAATTAACTTTCATTTCCTAAATTTTATTTTCCGTTTCATATCCCCTAATTACAAGGTCAACCATTTGGTTATAGACACATTAGAACCAATGGTCAGTTGTTTGCGTCACTCTTGTGCTGGGCTTGGTATTGTTCAGTTGAGTGGCTCAAAAGGGGTATAAGTGGACGCTGCCTTATTGTGAAGAATTCTTAGGGAACATTTCTTCAATTGGAAGCCAAATTATTGTGAGTACATACATTCTTAAATACATTTACTCATATGTTTTCGCCATTGCATATTGTCCTGAAAATTGTTTGTTAGCAATGATTTGAAGCTAGAAAACAAAGTATTTGCGTTCATAACAAGCCAAACAGGATTTTAGGTTCATCTCTAGGAGTGTGAGTAACAGAACTGCTGATGTTATCTTAAACTTTACTTGTCATTAGTGAAACCCTATATGGATTATGCTGTTCAATTTTGGTCCTTATTACAGACTGGACATAGATTCATTGGAGAGAGTACATTTTAGAATGACAAAAATTATCCATAATATGATAAATCTTCCATTTGAAGAAAGGTTGAAGAAATTTGGCTTACATTTGTTAGACAGACGAACAATTAGAGGGGATATGGTAGAGGTATTCAAGTGGGTTAGTGGGATTAATAAAGCGTACATAACAAATGTACTAAAGCTCAGTGATAGCGAAAGTACTTGTACAAATAGTTTCAAATTATATCAATTTTGTTTTCAGAAAGATATAGGCATATATTGGTTTGGTAACAGAGTTGTAGATAGGTGGAATAGGCTACCAAGTGCTCTATAGTGGGTGGGATAAGGTACGATAGTGAGCTTTAAGATAAAATTAGATAGGCATATGGACGAGATGGGTTGGGTGTGAGGAGGATCTGTCAAAGTGTGGACCAGGTGTGGGGCTCTGCATATCCCTGTTGTTCTGACCTCTGACGGTTTCGATGAGGTCAGTCCTAATGGTGTTAGTTAGTAAGTAATGTTAAAAAGTTCGGTAGCAGTCCAATAGGCTCCAAACCAATTAAGCCCTAATAAATAAAGGGGAGATATTTGAGTAAACAACCTGTCCGAGTTTTGAACTGAGTTTATGTACAGGTCAATTTTCCGGATAGGATATGTTTTTGTATTACAAACACAGACATATACTCAGATATCTCCCTATAGTTCGATCCCGTCTTGAATACCCCCAATACCTAAACATGCTCTCAGCAAATCACAAATGCTAATATTACAACAAGTACAACACAAAGCACTCACATTGGCAGGAAATACAAGATACGCTTATTTACATATAACTCAAGACTTACAACACATTGCAAAAATAGGGCCTTTAAATGTTAAAATGTATCATAGAGCGAAATAGATCTAGGAAATAATTGAATTAATGAATGAAAACTTATATAATCTGTTAATTCCTATGTTTATAGTGAATATCACTTTTACTAAGAATGATGGTCTTGCCAGAAAGATGTGAAATTAATTTTAGTATATCATAGCTACCCATGAAATGTACATTTTCTATAGGGGCTCTGTTTCCCAACCCTACTTCTTTCTCTCTCTCTTTCTCTCTCTCTCTCTCTCTTCACTGATATCATATAATGACTACATCAACATTACATTACTTATTTACTGCAAATGCAACCAATATATAGTTTTAAGAGATAAAATACAATGGAGAAAGATAGCCATGTCGCCACCCATACGAGAGGTGTCGAACCAAAGGGATATATTTGAGTAATAAACCTGTCCTAATTATGAACTGATCCTATGTACAGGTCAATTATTCGGACAGGTTTTTGTTTAGTATTACTAACACAGACATATACTCAGATGTCTTCCTATAGTTCGATCCCGTCTTGAATACTCCCAATACCTACACTTGCTCTCAGCAAATCACAAATGCTATTATTACAACGAGTACAACACAAAAACACTCATATTTGCAACAAATCAGAGACACCCCTATATTCTTACAACTCAGGACTTACATCACATGGCAAAAATAAGGACATTAAATGTTACTGTATCATAGAGCGAAAGAGATCTGGGAAAGAATTGAATTCATAAATGAAAACGCATATACTGATTTAAGAGAAAGACACCAGCATTTAAACAATGTTAATAGGAACTCTCCTAGCAGCCTAACTGCTATAGAAATAAATAAACCAGATCCAGTCTACACTTAATATTTAGTTCATAAAACTGTAAATTTACCAGAATATTGACACTTGTATAGTTTGTCGTGCTGATTTAAAAAAATGTCAACCATTTTCTCCTGGCATTTTTTTTGTTTAGTATTAAGGATTTGAACATTTGAATTGACATCAATGGAATATGGTAATAAATTCTATGAATTACATTTTGTGAATCTGTTAATTCCTATGTTTATAGTGAATAACCCTTCCTCTAGGAATTATTGACTTACCAGAATGAATTGAAATTAATGTTAGTATATTATAGCTACTCATTTGCATAGGGGTGTTGTCACAGTGTTTTTTTGGTTTCCAAACCCTTATATGTCTCTCTTCTCTCTTCTCTCTCTATCTTCTCTCTCTCTATATCTTCTCTCTCTCTCTCTCTCTCTCTCTCTCTCTCTCTCTCTCTCTCTCTCTCTCTCTCTCTAAGGAAGATCCCTTACACATCCAACCCATCCAATCAATATTATGTTACTTATTACTGGAAAGCAACCAATATTAGGTTTAAGATATATAATACAAAGAGAAAGATAGCCATACATTATCTTTTTACCATAGTCCACTGCTGTCATATAATGATAAAAAATCGTCCAGTAACCAATTGATCAGTTCAAATTCCCTCCTTTTTCGTGATGGATGGTAATTATTGCCGGCTACAATTGGTTATTTACCCACACACAAATAACACATATATATATAATATATATATATATATATAGATAATAATTGGTATATATATACATATATAATATATATATATACTATATATATATATATATATATATATATGATAATATATATATACAATATATATATATATATATAGAAAACAACCATAAAAGGAATTAACTTTCATTTCTAAATTGGATTTCCGTTTCATATCCCCTAATTACAAGGTCACCATTTGGTTATAGACACATTAGAACCACTCAGTTGTGGCATCACTCTTGTGCTGGGCTTGGTTTCAGTCTGTGTTGCTGATCAAGGGGGTATAAGTGACGCCTTATTGTGAAGTATTCTTAGGGGACATTTCTTCAATCGGAAGCCAAATTATTGTGTGTACATACATTCTTATATGCATCTACTCATATGTTTTCGCCATGCATTGTCCTGAAATTGTTTGTTAGGAATGATTTGAAGACTAGAAAACCAAGTATTTGCGTTCATAACAAGCCAACAGGATTTTAGGTTCATCTCTAGGAGTGTGAGTAAAACCTTATGTTATCTTAAACTTTACTTGTCATTAGTGAAACCCTAGAGGGATATGCTGTTAAAGTGTAGGTCCCTATTACAGACTGGACATAGATTCATTGGAGGAGAGGTACATTTTAGAATGACAAAAATTATCCATAATATTATACATTTGAAGAAAGGTTGAAGAAATTTGGCTACATTTGTTAGACAGACGAAAAAGTTAGAGGGATATGGTAGAGGTATTCAAGTGGGTAGTATATTAATAAAGCGTACATAACAAATGTACTAAAGCTCAGTGATATCGAAAAGTACTTGTACAAATAGTTTCAAAGTATATCAATTTTGTTTTCAGAAAAGATATAGGCATATATTGGTTGGTAACAGAGTTGTAGATAGGTGGGATAAGGATACCAAGTTCTATAGTGTGTGGGATAAGGAACGATAGGGAGCTTTAATATAAAATTAGATAGGCATATGGACGAGATGGGTGGGTGTGAGGAGGATCTGTCAAGTGTGTGGACCAGGTGTGGGGCTCTGCATATCCCTGTTTTTTCTGACCTCTGCCCGTTTCGATGAGGTCAGTGCTATGGTGTTAGTTAGTAATGTTAATAATTTCGCTAGCATTCCAATAGGTTCCACACCCACTAAGTCCTAATAAATAAAAGGGAGATATTGAGTAAAAACCATGTCCGAGTTTTTGACTTTACAGGTCAATTTTCCGGACAGGTTTTGTTTTTGTATTACAAACACAGACATATACTCAGATATATCCCTATAGTTCGATTCCGTCTTGAATACCCCCAATACCTAAACATGCTCTCATCAAATCACAAATGCTAATATTACGACAAGTACAACACAAAACACTCACATTGGCAGCAAATACAAGATACGCTTATTTACATATAACTCAAGACTTACAACACATAGCAAAAATAGGGCCTTTAAATGTTAAAATGTATCATAGAGCGAAATAGATCTAGGAAATAATTGAATTAATGAGTGAACACTTATTTAATCTGTTAATTCCTATGTTTATAGTGAATAGCACTTTTCCTAGGAATGATGGACTTGCCAGAAAGATGTGAAATTAATTTTAGTATATCATAACTACCCATGAAATGTACATTTTCTATAGGGGCTCTGTTCCAACCCTTCTTCTTTCTCTATCTCTCTTCTCTCTCACTGATCATATAATGACTACATCAACATTACGTTACTTATTTACTGCAAAATGCAACCAATATATAGTTTTAAGAGATAAAATACAATGGAGAAAGATAACCATGTCGCCACCCATACGAGAGGTGTCGAACCAAAGGGAGATATTTGAGTAAAAAACCTGTCCTAATTATAAACTGATCCTATGTACAGGTCAATTATTCGGACAGGTTTTTTTTTTAGTATTACTAACACAGACATATACTCAGATGTCTCCCTATAGTTCGATCCCATCTTGAATACTCCCAATACCTACACTTGCTCTCAGCAAATCACAAATGCTATTATTACAACGAGTACAACACAAAACACTCATATTTGCAACAAATACAAGACACCCTTATTTACTTACAACTCAGGACTTACATCACATGGCAAAAATAAGGACATTTAACCTCTGAAGTGCGCATGGGGGTAATTGGAAACGTCCCCCTGTGCTGACGTATTTGAGGTGTTTCCGTCACTAAAATATTCATTGTGCCATTAATCGCATAATTACATATGCGCCTATTATGGGTTGATATAGTATTAACCTGAAACAACAATAAAACGAGTGAAAACAGCGTTTGGATGGTCAGATTCGGAGATATAGCCCGCGAGTTGTATAATGTATGGGTGGCAATTCTTCCCGCCAATTTCCCCCCAAGGCTGAGACACAGTCGATCGAACTCTCTCTCTCTTTTTGCTGCAGTGATGACCAAACCCTCCAATCGGATTTCTAATGTTAGCACGAAAAAATACCTCAGAATAAGGGAATAACAGGGAAAATAGGTGATAACTGAAGGAGAGGAGGAAAGTGGGGAAGGAGGGGAGGTAGAGGACTGAGATTTTGCATGGCCCAGGGGCCAAAACAAAAAAAAAAAATAAAAAAAAAAAATATAAAAACAAATTTGTTTTTCGATGTCAAAAGTTGATTTTTATTTTCTCTGACTCCTAAGAGTCTTCCCGCAGTGCGCCGGGGGAACTCTTAAGAGTCTCCCTGCAGCTCCCGGGTTAATGTTACTGTATCATAGAGCCAAAGAGATCTGGGAAAGAATTGAATTAATAATTGAAAACGCATATACTGATTTAAGAGAAAGACACCAGCATGTAAACAATGTTAATAGGAACTCTCCTAGCAGCAGCCTAACTGCTATAGAAAGAAATACACCAGATCCAGTCTACACTTAATATTTAAGTTCATAAAACTGTAAATTTACCAGAATATTGGACACTCATGTATTGACTAGTTTGTCGGGCTGATTTAAAAAATGTCAACCATTTTCTCTGGCATTTTTTGTTTAGTATTAAGGATTTGAACATTTGAATTGACATCAATGGAATATGGCAATAAATTCTATGAATGACATTTTGTGAATCTGTTAATTCCTATGTTTATAGTGAATAACCCTTCTCCTAGGAATTAGTGAGTTACCAGAAAGAATTGAAATTAATGTTAGTATATCATAGCTACCCATTTGCTATAGGGGCTGTTGTCACCATAAGTGTTAATCTGGTTTCCCAACCCTTCTTATCTCTCTCTCTCTCTCTCTCTCTTTCTCTCTCTCTCTCTCTCTCTCTCTCTCTCTCTCTCTCTCTCTCTCTCTCTCTCTCTCTCTCTCTCTCTCTCTCTCTCTCTCTCTCTCTCTCTCTCTCTCTCTCTCTCTCTCTCTCTCTCTCTCTCTCTCTCTCTAAGGAAGATCCCTTATACATCCAACCCATCCCATCAATATTATGTTACTTATTTACTGGAAAAGCAACCAATATATAGTTTTAAGATATATAATACAAAGGAGAAAGATAGCCATACATTACCTTTTTTACCATAGTCCAGTGCTGTCATATATAATGGAAATCGTCACATAACAGTACACATATCAGTTCAAATGTCCCTCCTTTTTCGTGATAGATATATATATTATACACAATGTATTTATTTACCCACACACAAATATATATATATATATATATAATTATATATGAATCAGAAAACAACCACACAAAGGAATTAACTTTCATTTCCTAAATTTTATTTTCCGTTTCATATCCCCTAATTACAAGGTCAACCATTTGGTTATAGACACATTAGAACCAATGGCTCAGTTGCTTGCGTCACTCTTGTGCTGGGCTTGGTATTGTTCAGTTGAGTTGCTGATCAAGGGGGTATAAGTGGACGCTGCCTTATTGTGAAGAATTCTTAGGGAACATTTCTTCAATTGGAAGCCAAATTATTGTGAGTACATACTTTCTTAAATGCATTTACTCATATGTTTTCGCCATTGCATATTTTCCTGAAAATTGTTTGTTAGCAATGATTTGAAGCCTAGAAAACAAAGTATTTGCGTTCATAACAAGCCAAACAGGATTTTAGGTTCATCTCTAGGAGTGTGAGTAACAGAACTGCTGATGTTATCTTAAACTTTACTTGTCATTAGTGAAACCCTATATGGATTATGCTGTTCAATGTTGGTCCTTATTACAGACTGGACATAGATTCATTGGAGAGAGTACATTTTAGAATGACAAACATTATCCATAATATTATAAATATTCCATTTGAAGAAAGGTTGAAGAAATTTGGCTTACATTTGTTAGACAGACGAAAAATTAGAGGGGATATGGTAGAGGTATTCAAGTGGGTTAGTGGGATTAATAAAGCGTACATAACAAATGTACTAAAGCTCAGTGATAGCGAAAGTACTTGTACTAATAGTTTCAAATTATATCAATTTTGTTTTCAGAAAGATATAGAAATATATTGGTTTGGTAACAGAGTTGTAGATAGGTGGAATAGGCTACCAAGTGCTCTATAGTGGGTGGGAGAAGGAACGATAGGGAGCTTTAAGATAAAATTAGATAGGCATATGGACGAGATGGGTTGGGTGTGAGGAGGATCTGTCAAAGTGTGGACCAGGTGTGGGGCTCTGCATATCCCTGTTGTTCTGACCTCTGACGGTTTCGATGAGGTCAGTCCTAATGGTGTTAGTTAGTAAGTAATGTTAATAAGTTCGGTAGCAGTCCAATAGGCTCCAAACCAATTAAGCCCTAATAAATAAAAGGGAGATATTTGAGTAAACAACCTGTCCGAGTTTTGAACTGAGTTTATGTACAGGTCAATTTTCCGGACAGGTTTTGTTTTTGTATTACAAACACAGACATATACTCAGATATATCCCTATAGTTCGATTCCGTCTTGAATACCCCCAATACCTAAACATGCTCTCATCAAATCACAAATGCTAATATTACGACAAGTACAACACAAAACACTCACATTGGCAGCAAATACAAGATACGCTTATTTACATATAACTCAAGACTTACAACACATTGCAAAAATAGGGCCTTTAAATGTTAAAATGTATCATAGAGCGAAATAGATCTAGGAAATAATTGAATTAATGAATGAAAACGTATATAATCTGTTAATTCCTATGTTTATAGTGAATATCACTTTTACTAGGAATGATGGACTTGCCAGAAAGATGTGAACTTTATTTTAGTATATCATAGCTACCCATGAAATGTACATTTTCTATAGGGGCTCTGTTTCCAAACCCTACTTCTTTCTCTCTCTGTTTCTCTCTCTCTCTCTCTCTCTTCACTGATATCATATAATGACTACATCAACAATACGTTACTTATTTACTGCATATACAACCAATATATAGTTTTAAGAGATAAAATACAATGGAGAAAGATAGCCATGTCGCCACCCATACGAGAGGTGTCGAACCAAAGGGAGATATTTGAGTAAAAAACCTGTCCTAATTATGAACTGATCCTATGTACAGGTCAATTATTCGGACAGTTTTTTTTTTTAGTATTACTAACACAGACATATACTCAGATGTCTCCCTATAGTTCGATCCCGTCTTGAATACTCCCAATACCTACACTTGCTCTCAGCAAATCACAAATGCTATTATTACAACAAGTACAACACAAAACACTCATATTTGCAACAAATAATAGATACCCTTATTTACTTACAACTCAGGACTTACATCACATGGCAAAAATAAGGACATTAAATGTTACTGTATCATAGAGCAAAAGAGATCTGGGAAAGAATTGAATTAATAAATTAAATCGCATATACTGATTTAAGAGAAAGACACCAGCATTTAAACAATGTTAAAAGGAACTCTCCTAGCAGCCTAACTGGTATAGAAAGAAATAAACCAGATCCAGTCTACACTTAATATTTAAGTTCATAAAACTGTAAATTTACCAGAATTACTGAAAAATCTGTTTTGTTAATGGAATGGCCTAAAGGTTCACAATGGTCTCGAAAAGCGGAAAAGGATGGTTTAGAAATGGGTTTAGAACTGGACTTCCCATTTCTAAACCATCCTTTTCAGCTATTCGAGACCATTGTGAACCTTTAGGCCATTCCATTAACAAAACAGATTTTTCAGTAATTTTCAGTTGTTCTGGTGACACTACCCGGTTAATAGCAGAGTCCCTCCTCACTCACCATCTTAAGCCCACCTTGGGCACCCACGGATTCTCCTCCAACCTATTATGTTTCTAAGGTATTGTGTACAGTTTAGCCTACAATATCTACACGTAGTTCACATATGGTTTAGTTGTTTCTGTTGCTTGTGTTTGTTTCTATCTCTTTTTTCGCGATTTCTAACTTTTTATGTTTTCTAAATCATTATTAAAAATATATTTGTTTTAAATGTCAACATAATGTATTAATACATTTATTTCTTATTGCTTTAGGTCTGATGATGACATATGTTAATGTCGAAACGTTACCGGTACCAGAATAAAAATGTTCGTGTTTACCTTGGTGTTGCTTGACCTTATATATATATATATATATATATAAATATGAAATTTGCCCATATTTCGATGAACCCATTCTTAACATCAATCATTCATTACGAACCCGAATTTACTTGAGGACAAAAAATCATGAAATTGTATAGTCCTCCCAGAAATAAAACTTGGGATATCACTCCCAGAACATAAGCTTCGAAACCATTACAATACCAACACAATTCTTATACAGAAGAATAATGTCAACATATTTTAAAGACGATTTTTAACAATTTAAATTCTAACTTTCATATTAATTGTTGAAACTATACATTAACATTTTACTTACTATATTCAGCTTTAAAATATTGCCGTACTTAAAGATAATTGCCCTTTTCCAATAAAGCACATGCATTAATTTACTATAGTGTGTACATCTTTAGAGTTTGTCAAGAAGCAATTATCCCGGGCATTCCTCTTATGTTTTGGGAAACTGTTTAAAAGAGAAAAAACATGTAAGCTCTCAAACATTGCAAAAAGCTAATAAGAGACTACTTGACTGAAATCAAATAAATAAAACATATGAACAAAAAGTACACATTATTATGGTTCATGGATTTGCATATCATATTTGATATACATTTTTGTCCAAATTGCTAATTTGCTGATATTTGTCAACAGACTCAAATGCCCGATTTCGTTTTGCGTCTCCACGGTGATGAACTTACGACGGCACTTTGGGCAGTGTCACAAAGAAATACCTTTGGATGAAGTGAAACGTCTCGTCGAAGAGGCAAAGAACCCGACAGCACTACTATCAACGCAACAGACAACAAACACAAATGTCTTCCCACCATGTGAACGATGTGGTAAACGTTTGAAACGGCTTGATGAACACCTTGCCAAGACACATGGTTTGGCCAAGAATTCGGATGAGTATGTCAGCATCATGAGAAGGGTGAGTTGTTAGTGAAGGTTTTTTAGCATTCAATTGTTTATTCAAGCTTGTTTTAAGTCCTCAAGACAGGTATGATGTTTTGCTGTAAACTGAAATGTTGCCTTGTAGTGATAACTTTAGTAGCAGCATCAATCAATAGTACACAGCTTGGACAAGGCCTCAAGTATTTGTTGACATAGATTCCATATGGCTGAACCATCTCGAAGTGTTCCTTTTCACACTTTCCAGCACATCAACCTCCACAGCACACCTCCTTCTTACTTCCTCATTCGTCTGTCTATCACTCCATGTAATTCTGAATGCACTTCTCAACTAACTAATGTCAACCCCTCTCACTCTTGGTCTGAGTCTCTTCTCCAACGTCCATGATTCACCTCCGTAAGTCAGTGTCGGGATTGCCACACTGTCATGCAAGGAATTCTTCACTTCCATACTGACCACCCTATTTCTTGTTACTGCTTTCAGCATTCCTACAACCCTATTCCCCTGTTGCACCCTCTCATGCACTTCTTCACCCATAGTCCCATCTTTACTCAACACACTGCCGAGATACTTAAATGAGCTGACAATCTCCATAGCTTGACAGTTCAACTTCACCTAACATTCTGTGGCTTCACCCCTTTCGAAGACTATAACCATGATCATTCCCGCATTTACCTTCAGATTCTGTTGTTCACACAGTTTGATAAACACAATTACCAGATCCTGCAACTCCCATTCATTATCGCTCATCAGAACTGTATCATCAGCAAAGAGCAGTACAGGTAGCTTCCACTCATTGCCCTCCCTTATCAGCAATACACCAACATACACTGCCCTTCCTTGTAATTTGTTCACGAGTCTTTCATGAGCCTTTGAGACAGGTTAATTTATTGGGATTTTGTTTTAAGTTTTGTAAGATTCTTCTAACAAGGACACAATTTTATTTTATACTAAGATGTCCCCCTATAGTTCGAATACTCACTTGGGGGGTTCAGCCAATTTCAACTTCATGAACATTGGACACTCGTTATGTGACTATTTTCTGTCATGCTTATTAAAAATGTGTGTACAATTGTCTCCTGGCTTAAGCAGTGTTTTAGTATTAAGTAATTGAAAGTTCCACTATAAATCAGTTATGTTATAATTCAGCAATTTTCCATTCTAAATGCATACTCAGATTTCCCCTTATAGTTCAAACCCTCATTTAAGGAGTATAGCCTATTTTATCATCCTGGACAATGGACACACATTTCTTTACTAGGTTTTGGTGCTTGTGTCAAATATGTCACCCATTTCATCCTGGAACAAATAGTTTCTTAGCACACAGGATTCCAATGTTTCACTAAAGATAACTGAACTATAATTCAGTAATTTTTCATTATAAATAGAGATCTGAAATAAGCACAGGAAACTTGTAAGGAATTGGTGGCCCTACTCCAGAAAGATGATTATGACAAAACCACCTAGGAGAGGCGTCGAACTATAGGAAGAATTCTGAGTGAAAAACCAGGCCGAGTGAGAAGTGACTGAGCCTTAAGACGGGTCAATATTTAGTGACAGGTTTATTGTTCAGATTCTACGAACATGGATATACATACTCAGATTTACCCCAATAGTTTGACCACACACTTAGTGGGATGATCCAATTTCATGTTCCGGGTCTATGGACACCCATTTTTTTTTTTTTTTTTTTTTTTTATATATAATTTCTAATGTGTCAATCATTTCCTCCTTGTACAAAACATTTCTTTGTCGTAAAGATTCGAAATTTTTACTAAAGTAATTTATGTCATAATTCAGTCATTAATCGTCATCGAACATTTCTAAATACAGATCTGAAATCAGCACAAATATGTGATTATGGCATTTTGTTGTCCCTTGTCCAGAATTTGTTGTGTTTACGAAACAATCCCTCGAGAGTGGTCGAACAATAAAAATAATACTGAGTGAAAACAAAATGTCTGAATATGAATCTGAGCCTTAGGACAGATCTATTTCTCGGACAGATTTTTTTTTTCAGTTGAAACTATCACAGACATATACTCAGATTTCCCCCTATACTTCGACCCCTCACTTATGACGTTCATTCAATTTAAGCTAATAGTTCCCAAACTAAATTTTTTCCAGCGTCGGTTGGCAGATAAATCCAAGACAACAGAAAGGACAGTCTCCGATGGAGGAAGGGATGTCACGATTTCCTCAAAATCTTCCATAGAACAGACTGTCAGAGTAGTGCCTGAAAATAATGCACTAAAGTTATTTTTTAAAGATTACCTGACCTATCTCGACAACTTCACAACAAATAAAGAAGTAACCGCACAGAAGAAATTACGCCTGCTGAAGAAACTGCTAGACGGTTTATTACCCGGTGAAATGGAAATCACTTCAACAGACTTTGTATATGCTGTACAATCGGTGTTAGCACCGGGAGGGCGATTAACAGAACTGGAGGGCCGCTACAAAGCAAATACCATTAGAATGTCCCTAGATGCTCTAGAAAAAGCATTGGAAATGTATGGGACAGAGCAACAACACCTGGAAGCGGCAGTGGTCAAGCAACTGTCACATGATATAACAAAGGCCAAAAGTAAGTATTTAAACGTTATTCCCTTTTTTAGAATTGACCTCGTTCGAGTGGGCATAATTTTCCAAAATTACATTCATATGTAATACAATTATATATCCGTGAATATACGGTAATAGATCTTTAAAATGACAGCTGAATCATCTCTCCAAGACTTCTGCTTATCCTGCAACAAGTCAAAATCGCTAAGAAAGGAGCATTTTATTAGCTGTTTTTGGTATATGTGACACTCCATATGGGTGAGCGCTCTCTCTCTCTCTCTCTCACACCTTAATTTCTCCACGCGCACCATTGTTTATGGTTGACGCCCACCCGCGCTGCCTGCATCAGCGGCCATGATCACAGGCCCAAAATTAACTGTAAAGCTTGCTGGTCAGGTAATGGGCCTCATCCGGAATGGGTGTTTATATTACATTTTGATATCTCATTTTTGGAAAAGGCATAGAAATTATGATTTTCTTATTATGGCTTGCTTCTGAGTAAAATCAATAAGCAGATGATGTGAGTGTTGTAGCAAAGAATATCTTACTTCCATGTTATCTCACATGTATAATTTTAACGTATAAACGGCGAAGCCAATGTTTTTGAGAGGACCTGCTATGCGAATATAATAGGTTTTATTCTGACGATTATCATCATATTTATCACACAGTATATATAACTGATCCTTATCCATATGCACCAATTTTGCTTTTAATATGAACATATGATCATTTAAAGGAATAAGAGAAGTGGGAATAGCATTTCGGGGGTGAAAAAGACCAGTCGTATCATGAGGCAACAGCCCGGGCAGTGAATAACCTTCCTCCTTGACATCCAGAGCGACACTGAGGCCTTGTACTATAAGTTTCTCTCTTAAAGGATCTCAGCTGCCTCACCCATGTTAAAGAGACCACATATGGGAAATTCGATCGGGAAATTACCTGATAAAAGGGCAAATTGGAGGAAAAAGAGATGAGAATAGAGGAGGGAGGATTTGTGGGTGAAGGGAGGGGGTGGGGTGTTGTTTGACACATATAGAGGAGAGGTGCACAGTAATGGAGGGGAAATACATCACCTAATCACAAATTGCTTTGTTTTGAGTGGCACTGGAGTGTTTTTAAGGGGTCCTTAAGCTTTGGCTCTATTGAGGATGGTCACATTGCACCACAAAAATCCTCTATAGAGGACGGTCGTCGTTTATGGGCTAACTCAGAATGTGGTGTCATAATTAATAATAATTCATGATGATTGATTTTAAATTTCATCTCCCTCATCAGGACTCTACGCACCCAAAGAGCTGCGCGATGCTGAAGCGTATCGCCATCAAAAACAAGAGACACAACTGAATCTTGAAAGCATTCAGACAATTCTGACATCAACCTATTTCACAAACATAATTACACAGGCGGCTTCATGTTTACATGACGAGGAACACATGCCACTAACGAAGACGGATTGTGTGGCCCTGAGAGACGTCCTCATTTTTAAGTGCATCTCTGAGTCTCTTCGTAGGGCTCATGAGTTCTGTACTTTTACCTTAGGTGAGTTCGATAGTCGGGTAACATCTACTGTAGATGGCACAGTGGTTACAACCATATACCTTGCTGGCCATAAGACTGGTTCAAAAGCTCCAGCTAAGATCCTTCTCAAAGGGCAAGAAGATATCGATGCAATGTTGGCTTTTCAAGCCTATTACAGGCCTCTTATCACTACCTGCTCAACTAGGAGATGCCATTTGTTCGCTGCCCGAGCAATGGCCAAGCATACGAAATGCTGCCAGCAACTGGAGGACACCGCCATCACCAAAATTTTAAATAAAGTGGCAAACAAATGTGGCGTAAAAGATCACTTCACAACAAGACGGATGAGGCAGGCCCAAATCACTGCAATATGGGATGACTCGACTATGGAGGAACGCCATGTGCTATCCCAACAGGCAGGTCATTCCCTAGAGACTGCCTCCCGTTACTATGACTTAGGTGACAAAACTAAGAAAACAGTTGGGATCCTGTCTCGGCTGGAGAAACTACGTGAGGATTCTTCCAAAAAGAAAGGAGCCGTGGAGCAGGATGATGTCGACCAAGTTGACAACCTTTCCGATACTCCTTCACTCCCTTCTTTCCAGCCTTTAAAGACAACTTCAAAAAATGAACCTAAAAAAACACGGTCTTCAAAATATATTCTTGCTGACAAGCTACTGGAGGGATCAAAAAAGAAAGGAGCCAATGAGCAGGATGATGTCTACCAAGTGGACAAGCCATCCCCTGCCCATTCAATCCTTCCTTCTCAGCCTTCAATGAAAACCTCAAAACATGATCATGAAAAAACAAAGATTTCAAAAAGAATTCCGGCACCACGTTCCATTACACCTGTCATCACGTAAGAATATTTCCTTGTTAATGCTCTCATAATTAGGGTAACATTTAGTGAATATATTTGCTTATTTATGTAACTAAATAAATAGGTATTTTTGTTTTAAATGTCAAAGCAAGTGATGTTAAATTTGTTCCAACTATCTTTTTTTGCAGAAAAATACAAGATATACCGGTATATATATATATATATATAAATATATATATATATATATTATATATGTATATATATTATACAAAAATAAATGAACATTATGTATTTCACAGAACTGATATAATTTAGCTATTTGCTTGACTTTTTATGTATTTGCTATAGTGAAGCTAAAATAAACCATAAAATTAGGTACATTTATAAATTATATATTTATAATTATATATATATATATATATATGTATATATATATATTGCCTATCGCCTGATCCCCGAAGGGGTGGCCACGAACGAACCGCCCCCATGCACCTCTGTCCCCAGTCAGTCGACGCCCCTCCCCCAACCAGCACTGCCTTCGTTCATATACTTCCTCACTCCATCCTTCCACCTGTCTGTCGGTCGACCTCTCCCTCTCTGTCCCTTCTCCTCACTCTCGTACACCCTCTTAGTCATTCTCTCACTTTCCATACGTTCCATATGGCCGAACCATCTCAAGTTGTTCCATATCACACTTTCCAGCACAACCACTTCCACACCAAACCTCCTTCTTACTTGAGCATTAGTCAGTCTATCTCTCCATGTAACTCAGCACGCACTTCTTAAGTAATTCATTTCCACTGCTCTCACTCTTGGTCTGAGTCTCTCAACCAACGTCCAAGCTTCGCTTCCGTAAGTCAGTGTCGGGATTACCACACTGTCATGCAAGGACTTCTTCACTTCCATACTGATCACCCTATTTCTTGTTACTGCTTTCAGCGTCCCTACAACCCTCTTCTCCTATTGTACCCTCTCCCGCACTTCTTCAACCATAGTCCCTTCTTAACACAACACACTGCCCAGATACTTAACCCCTAAAAGTCGGCGCGCAACTTAAGCCGAGTTAAATAAAGCTGCAAGAAAACTAAGCATCATAAAAGGATCGTTATGGTGTCATTCGAAAGCTCTGTTTATGCCCTTTCAGGAATAGATACTTGTTTTACGTTCTGGGTCTTATTTAGGCATGAAAATGATCACGTAAACAGCCCTATTTTGGCTAAAAACACCCCGCTGGGCGGTACATATAAATAAACCGCATAGCCCGCTCGTAAAGGGTTAAAAGAGTTGACGATCTCCACAGCCTGACCGTTCAGCTTCACCTCACACTCTGTGACTTCACCCCTTTCGAAGACCATAACCTTGTTCTTCCCCGCATTTACCTTCAAATTCCGTTTTTCGCACACTGTTCCAAACTCATTTACCAGACCCTGCTACTCCCATTCATTATCACTCATCAGAACTGTATCATCCGCAAACAGCGGATATATATATATATATATATATATATATATAATATACTCACACACACACATATATGGTGCATTTAACTAAATAAACATTATGTATTTCACAGATCTGATCAGGAAAATACTTCAGATGTCCATGAGTGTGACCACGAGGAGGGTGAACTTCAGACCCTCAGGCTCAGCCAACTGTCTGAGTATGTTGTTCAAATTTCCTAATTTTATTATGTGCCCTTTCATCTCCTATATTTCCTTTGTCACCATTTGTTGACAAGGCTGATCTTTTATTCAACAAACCCATCCCATCAATATTACGTGACGTATTTACTGAAAAAGCATCAATATATAGGTTTAAGAGATATAATACAAAGAAGAAAGATAGCCATGTGGCCTTCATAAGGCAGATCCCATACATATCCATCCCATATTGTAAAGAGTGTTACTTACACTACATGTGCACCCAAGATACAATTGTAAAAAATGTGAGCAATGCTTGACTTTTTATTCATTTGCCATAGTGAAGCTAAAATAAACCATAAAATGATGTACATTTATAAATTATATATATATATATATATATATATATATATATATATATATATATATATATATATATATTGTTACGTATCTTGATCCTCAAGTGGTTAACTTGATGAATCTAGATAGCACAGAGATATATATTAAGGTATCAGTCAGCTGAAGGCAAAACAAAAGTAAAATCTAATAAAATAATTTCCTGTTGTTGCTTCCTTTCCTTTTGGATCTTAGGACTTAGTATCCTTTATTGACTGATACTCTTTAATTATGAAAAATACTGAAACTAATTAAAGTCATGTAGTATTTATAAAGAATTATTATTTAACCGAAGCTTAGTAGGCTATGGTTATGAACCGAATAAGTTATAGCTAAAGAAGGACTATTAATTTTATAAAAAGTCTTGAAAGATAAATATTAAAGTAAGAATATTTCTGTCTCTTACCCTTTTTGAAATGAATAGATAGTTTTCTTCTATGTCCTTTTATTTATATTTAATGTAATTATTCTTGGTTCTTGTCTTACGTTAATAGTATTATATTATTATTATCATCAGGAGTAATATCAAAGTCACATAAAAAGTTAGATATATATTTAATAATTAGTTAAATTTATTTCTTAACCACGTAACATTGAGGTTTGATTATGAGTAAATAAAGTTACAGGATCGTTTCATAGATTCGATTCAGGTCTCACTCAAATAATATGAAAAGCAAAATATAATATTTTGAAGCAAAAGAATTTTCTTCAGCTTAGGAAATCACTAGAAGTAATATTAACACAGCCATGTTAGTCTAAGGCGATATTACTAATACGAGACAATAGCATCACCGTACTAAGCACCATTAAGCACTGTAAGCTTAATTCAAAGAAAATGAAAGAAATCGTAAGTATTAATATAAAACAATAGTATTACTTTCATCATAACCCAATTACTTAAAGAGTTGCTTTAGTCCACAAGTTAGTCAACTAAAATAGTTAAGCACATAATAGTAGCGTTAACGTTAATTCGCAATCAAATAGTTAAACACATAATAGTAGCATTAACGTTAATTCGCAATCAAATAGTTAAACACATAATAGTAGTGTTCACGTTAATTCCCAATCAAATAGTTAAACACGTAATAGTAGTGTTCACGTTAATTCCCAATCACATATCTCACTAACCAACATAACATAAGTGTTTACACCGAACACACTTAACACACATTTATATAATCTGACTGACAGTCACAATCCCATTATAATACTTCACCCCGTCTTCCTCCAGCTGCAAGTTCACCTTCCCCAACTCCAAATGAGACTGATTTGAATGCCCACAACTCGGGTCTTATATACCAAACAATGATGGTGTAGGAACGAATCAGGAGGCGGCGGGTGGTGCCGGCGCCAATCATAGCTCCTCGAATCACATAACAGGTGCGAGGTCCATTCACAGCTCCTGGCGTCGATCATACGTCATAGCATCGGTCATCGAGGTGTGAAGGCTAGCATGCTGGTATGGGGCGAGATGGTTTGCCCACTCGCTCGTTCGCTAGTCTGCTTCACCACTTGGGTAGTTTGGCTCCTTGAACTCTAATTCTAACTCTTAAATTAACATACAGGGCTCCGTATGTCACAATATATATATATATATATATATATATATACATATATATATCTATTGCCTATCGCCTGATCCCCGAAGGGGTGGCCACACTGCCTTAGTTCATGTACTTCCTCACTCCATCCTTCCACCTCTCTTTCGGTCTACCTCTCCCTCTCTGTCCATTCACCTCACTCTCGTACACCCTCTTAGTCATTCTCTCACTTTCAATACGTTCCATATGGCCGAACCATCTCAAGTTGTTCCATTTCACACCTTCCAACACATCTACCTCCACACCACACCTCCTTCTTACTTCCTCATTAGTTTGTCTATCTCTCCATGTAACTCCGCATGCAATTCTTAAGTAATTCATTTCCACTGCTCTCACTCTTGGTCTGAGTCTCACAACCAATGTCCAAGCCATGCTTCCGTAAGTCAGTTTCGCGATTACCACACTGTCATGCAAGGACTTCTTCATTTCCATACTGATCACCCTATTTCTTGTTGCTGCTTTCAGCGTTCCTACAACCCTCTTCTCCTGTTGTACCCTCTCCCGCACTTCTTCAACCATAGTCCCATACTAACACAACACACTGCCCAGATACTTAAAAGAGTTGACGATCTCCACAGCCTGACTGTTCAGCTTCACCTCACACTCTGTGACTTCACCCCTTTCGAAGACCATACCCTTGCTCTTCCCCGCATTTACCTTCAAATTACATTTTTCGCACACTGTTCCAAACTCATTTACCAGACCCTGCAACTCCCATTCATTATCACTCTTCAGAACTCTATCATCCGCAAACAGCGGATATATATATATATATATATATATATATATATATATATATATATATATATATATATATATATATATATATATATATATATATATATATATTCATATGTATACACACACACACATATATGGTATATATAACTAAATTAACATCATGTATTTCACAGATCTGATAAGGAAAAGTCTTCAGATGTCCTTGAACGTGACCAAGAGGAGGGTGAACTTCAGACCCACAGGCTCAGCCAACTATCTGAGTATGTGACTGTCCATATATTTCTAGCATTTAGTTTCAGTTCACATTTCCTAATTGTAATGAAACTATTTTGATTCAATTTAGCTAGTTGCTTGACTTTTTCTTTATGTGCCTTAGTGACGGTAAAATAAACCATACAAATATGTACAATTATTAATTATATATACTACTGTATATATATATATATATATATATATATATATATATATATATATATATATATATATATATATGAGGAGGTCCGTGCTAGTAGGGCCAACTCGCCACGAGTAGAGTTTTGAGTTATTGATGTTTAACACCTTACGAGCGGCCTATGCGGTTTATTTATATGTACCGCCCAGCGGGGTGTTTTTAGCCAAAATAGGGCTGTTTACGTGATCATTTTCATGCCTAAATAAGACCCAGAACGTAAAACAAGTATCTATCCCTGAAATAAACAGAGCTTTCGAATGACACCATAACGATCCTTTTATGATGGCTAGTTTTCTTGCAATAACCGTGCAACACGAGTGCAAAAAGCATGTAATTAGGCACTCTCCCCATACAATTCCGTATATAGCGAGTGAGAGAGGGAGGGAGGAGGTGGGATTCGTGTCAGTAGGTTCGCTGCGGTGGTCTGGAGCAGTCATACGCTCGCTACTCTCCTGCCACCACTTGTCTCTCTCTCTCAGCAACATTACGTGCTGAAATTGCCACACGACCTATGTCGAGCGCCGCCACATAGTCCAGCTATATTTAACTCGACTTATGTTGCTCGCCGCTAATTAAGGGTTAAATTAGCGGAGGTAGTCACTCGTGTGTTGACTCTAACTCGGTTTGAGCGTGACTACTGAAGCACGTCTCGTACAGCGCCTGTGAGTGGTCGGGCGGGCGGCCATTTAATTCCCCACGACGTAGCCACGCTCTCATTGGCTGAGCGCGTTGGCGAGTTGGCCCCTCTGTCTACCCAGATTCACACCCATAAACGGTCTGCCAAACAGCAAAAACAAGGGTCGCTCAACCCTATGTGCAGTTGCTATAAGGACGAAAGTCGGATGTTTTTTTTTGCCAGATGATTCCCAAGAATTTCACGGAGCGGGAACCAGCTAGAGCGCTGATTTTGAAAATGTGGCGAGTTGGCCCCTCTGGCACGGACCTCCTCATATATATATATATATATATATATATATATATATATATATATATATATATATATATATAATATACTCACACACACACATATTGTACATATAACTAAATAAACATTATGTATTTCACAGATATGATCAGGAAAAGACTTCAGATGTCCATGAGTGTGACCATGAGGAGGGTCAACTTCAGACCCTCAGGCTCAGCCAACTGTCTGAGTATGTTGTTCAAATTTCCTAATTTTATTATGTGCCCTTTCATCTCCTATATTTCCTTAGTCACCATTTGTTAACAAGGCTGATCATTTATTCATCCCACCCATCCCATCAATATTACGTTACGTATTTACTGAAAAAGCATCCAATATATAGGTTTAAGAGATATAATACAAAGAAGAAAGATAGCCATGTGGCCTTCATAAGGCAGATCCCATACATATCCACCCCATATAGTAAAGAGTGTTACTTACACTACATGTGCACCCAAGATACAATTGTAAGAAATGTGACCAATGCTTGACTTTTTATTCATTTGCCATAGTGAAGCTAAAATAAACCATAAAATGATGTACATTTATAAATTATATATATATATATATATATATATATATATATATATATAATTATATATATATATATATATATATATATATATATATATATATATATATATATATATATATATATTGCCTATCGCCTGATCCCCGAAGGGGTGGCCACGAACGAACCGCCCCCATGCACCTCTGTCCCCAGTCAGTCGACGCCCCTCCCCCAACCAGCACTGCCTTCGTTCATATACTTCCTCACTCCATCCTTCCACCTCTCTTTCGGTACCTCTCCCTCTCTGTCCATTCACCTCACTCTCGTACACCCTCTTAGTCATTATCTCACTTTCCATACGTTCCATATGGCCGAACCATCTCAAGTTGTTCCATTTCACACTTTCCAACACATCTACCTCCACACCACACCTCCTTCTTACTTCCTCATTAGTTTGTCTATCTCTCCATGTAACTCCGCACGCAATTCTTAAGTAATTCATTTCCACTGCTCTCACTCTTGGTCTGAGTCTCTCAACCAACGTCCAAGCCATGCTTTCGTAAGTCAGTGTCGCGATTACCACACTGTCATGCAAGGACTTCTTCACTTCCATACTGATCACCCTATTTCTTGTTACTGCTTTCAGCGTTCCTATAACCCTCTTCTCCTGTTGAACCCTCTCCCTCACTTCTTCAACCATAGTCCCATACTAACACAACACACTGCCCAGATACTTATAAGAGTTGACGATCTCCATAGCCTGACCGTTCAGCTTCACCTCACACTCGGTGACTTCACCCCTTTTGAAGACCATAACCTTGCTCTTCCCCGCATTTACCTTCAAATTCCGTTTTTCGCACACTGTTCCAAACTCATTTACCAGACCCCTGCAACTCCCATTCATTATCACTCGTCAGAACTGTATCATCCGCAAACAGCGGATATATATATATATATATATATATATATATATATATATATATATATATATATTCATATGTATACACACACACATATATGGAATATATAACTAAATTAACATCATGTATTTCACAGAACTGATAAGGAAAAGTCTTCAGATGACCTTGAACGTGACCAAGAGGAGGTTGAACTTCAGACCCTCAGGCACAGCCAACTATCTGAGTATGTGACTTTCCATATATTTCTAGCATTTAGTTTCAGTTCAAATGTCCTAATTGTAATGAAACTGTTTGATTTAATAGTTGCTTGACTTTTTATGTATTTGCCTTAGAGACGGTAAAATAAACCATACAAATATGTACAATTATAAATTATATATACTACTGTATATATAATTATTCTATATATATAATATATTATATATATATATATATATATATATATATATATATATATATATATATATATATATATATATATAATATACTCACACACACACATATATGGTACATATAACTAAATAAACATTATGTATTTCACAGCTCTGATCAGGAAAATACTTCAGATGTCCATGAGTGTGACCAAGAGGAGGGTGAACTTCAGACCCTCAGGCTCAGCCAACTGTCTGAGTATGTTGTTCAAATTTCCTAATTTTATTATGTGCCCTTTCATCTCCTAAATTTCCTTTGTCACCATTTGTTGACAAGGCTGATCTTGTATTCATCCAACCCATCCCATCAACATTACGTTACATATTTACTGCAAAAGCATCCAATATATAGGTTTAAGAGATATAATACAAAGGAGAAAGATAGCCATGTGGCCTTCATAAGGCAGATCCCATATATATCCACCCCATATAGTAAACAGTGTTACTTACACTACATTTGCACCCAAAATACAATTGTAAGCAATGAGACCATAAGGCATGATTTTGGTGTAGTTTTCGATCCTGATTCAGAATATATCCTTACTGTTGATGTATGTCACAAATTCATTGAAATATGGGAAAACTTGAGGGGATATACATACATTTACCCTACGAGAGGTGTCGAACCAAAGGGAGATATTTGAGTTAAAAAACCTGTCCGAGTTTTGAACTGAGCTTAAGTACAGGTCAATTTTGGTTTTGGTATTACTAACACAGACATATACTCAGATGTCTCGCTATAGTACGATCCCGTATTGGTTGTGTAATGGCTAAAGTGTCTAAAAAATATGTGTTTGATAACCCAGGTTCGAATCCCAGTAGATCACATATATGCTTTCATTAATTTCAGGGAGGTGTTTGGTGGTGTGGTGAAATTAATGAAAAATAGATTATTAGAAGTATCTGCCAATTTCATCTACCCGAATATTGGAAATTGGAATAATATATAATTGACTAGTTTTAGTGCTGATTTTAAAAAATGTCAACCATTTATATATATAAATATATATATACAGTATATATATATATATATATATATATATATATATATATATATATACACACACACACACATACACACACACACACACACACACACACACACACACACACACACACCCACCCATATATGGTATATATAACTAAATGAACATTATGTATTTCACAGAACTGACAAGGATACGTCTTCAGATGTCCAAGAACGTGACCAAGGGGAGGGTGAACTTCACATCCCCAGCCAACGTGCCAGGCGAAAATGGTTGATATATTTGAAATCAGCACGAAAAATTGGTCAATAAATGGGTGTCCAGTGTTCTGGTAGATTAAATCGGTGGATTCTTCTCGAAAATGTTACCTTCCTAATGAGGGATCGAACTGTATGGAGAAATCTGAGTAAATGTCCGTGTTATTCAGCTGAAGACCAAAACCTGTCCGAAAAATTGACCTGTACTAAAGCTCAGTTCAAAAGTCGGACAGGTTTTTCACTCAAATGTCTACCTGTTCTTCGACACCTCACTTAGGGAGTTTGTTCAAAATCATATTTCTGGGCAAGGGACACCATATCTAACCTCAGTTTCGTGTGCTGATTTCAGATCTGTATTTAAAAATGTTCTACAATGAAAAATGGCTGAATTATGACATAATTAATATATGATAAAATCTTCAAATCCTTAATACAAAGAAACTATTTGTGCCAGGAGAAAATGGTTGAAAAATATGAATTCAGCTCAAAAAACTAGTCAATAAATGGGTGTCCTGGTAGATGAAATTGGCGGATTCTTCCTAATGAGGGATCGAACTATAGGGAGAAATCTGAGTAAATGTCCGTGTTATTCTGCTGAAGACCAAAACCTGTCCGAAAAATTGA
This sequence comes from Paralithodes platypus, assembly GCA_032716605.1. NCBI lineage: Eukaryota > Metazoa > Arthropoda > Malacostraca > Decapoda > Lithodidae > Paralithodes > Paralithodes platypus. The sequence continues at coordinate 16,517,160 of CM064514.1, read as the reverse complement.
CCTGTACTAAAGCTCAGTTCAAAAGTCGGACAGGTTTTTCACTCAAATGTCTTCCTGTTCTTCGACACCTCACTTAGGTAGTTTTGTCAAAATCATATTGATGGACAAGGGACACCATATCTAAAATCAGTTTCGTGTGCTGATTTCAGATCTGTCATTAAAAATGTTCTACAATGAAAAATGCCTGAATTATGACATAGTTTATATATGATAAAATCTTCAAATCCTTAATTCAAAGAAACTATTTGTGCCAGGAGAAAATGGTTGACAAATATGAATTCAGCTCGAAAAACTAGTCAATAAATGGGTGTCCAGTGTCCTGGTAGATGAAATTGGCGGATTCTTCCTAATGAGGGATCGAACTATAGGGAGAAATCTGAGTAAATGTCCGTGTTATTCAGATGAAGACCAAAACCTGTCCGAAAAATTGACCTGTACTAAAGCTCAGTTCAAAAGTCGGACAGGGTTTTTACTCAAATGTCTTCCTGTTCTTCAACACCTCACTTAGGTAGTTTGGTCAAAATCATATTGATGGACAAGGGACACCACATCTAAAATCAGTTTCGTGTGCTGATTTCAGATCTGTATTTAAAAATGTTCTACAATGAAAAATGGCTGAATTATGACATAATTAATATATGATAAAATCTTCAAATCCTTAATACGAAGACACTATTTGTGCCAGGCGAAAATGGTTGATATATTTGAAATCAGCACGAAAAATTGGTCAATAAATGGGTGTCCAGTGTTCTGGTAGATTAAATCGGTGGATTCTTCTCGAAAATGTTACCTTCCTAATGAGGGATCGAACTGTATGGAGAAATCTGAGTAAATGTCCGTGTTATTCAGCTGAAGACCAAAACCTGTCCGAAAAATTGACCTGTACTAAAGCTCAGTTCAAAAGTCGGACAGGTTTTTCACTCAAATGTCTACCTGTTCTTCGACGCCTCACTTAGGTAGTTTGGTCAAAATCATATTGATGGACAAGGGACACCATATCTAAAATCAGTTTCGTTTGCTGATTTCAGATCTGTATTTAAAAATGTTCTACAATGAAAAATGGCTGAATTATGACATAATTAATATATGATAAAATCTTCAAATCCTTAATACAAAGAAACTATTTGTGCCAGGAGAAAATGGTTGAAAAATATGAATTCAGCTCGAAAAACTAGTCAATAAATGGGTGTCCAGTGTCCTTGTAGATAAAATTGGCGGATTCTTCCTAATGAGGGATCGAACTATAGGGAGAAATCTGAGTAAATGTCCGTGTTATTCAGCTGAAGACCAAAACCTGTCCGAAAAATTGACCTGTACTAAAGCTCAGTTCAAAAGTCGGACAGGTTTTTCACTCAAATGTCTTCCTGTTCTTCGACGCCTCACTTAGGTAGTTTGGTCAAAATCATATTGATGAATATGGGACACCATATCTAAAATCAGTTTCGTGTGCTGATTTCAGATCTGTATTTAAAAAAATTCTACAATGAAAAATGGCTGAATTATGACATAATTAATATATGATAAAATCTTCAAATCCTTAATACAAAGAAACTATTTGTGCCAGGAGAAAATGGTTGAAAAATATGAATTCAGCTTGAAAAACTAGTCAATAAATGGGTGTCCAGTGTCCTGGTAGATGAAATTGGCGGATTCTTCCTAATGAGGGATCGAACTATAGGGAGAAATCTGAGTAAATGTCCGTGTTATTCAGCTGAAGACCAAAACCTGTCCGAAAAATTGACCTGTACTAAAGCTCAGTTCAAAAGTCGGACAGGTTTTTCACTCAAATGTCTTCCTGTTCTTCGACACCTCACTTAGGTAGTTTGGTCAAAATCATATTGATGGACAAGGGACACCATATCTAAAATCAGTTTCGTGTGCTGATTTCAGATCTGTATTTAAAAATGTTCTACAATGAAAAATGGCTGAATTATGACATAATTAATAGAGGATAAAATCTTCAAATCCCTAATACAAAGACACTATTTGTGCCAGGAGAAAATGGTTGAAAAATATGAATTCAGCTCAAAAAACTAGTCAATAAATGGGTGTCCAGTGTCCTGGTAGATGAAATTGGCGGATTCTTCCTAATGAGGGATCGAACTATAGGGAGAAATCTGAGTAAATGTCCGTGTTATTCAGCTGAAGACCAAAACCTGTCCGAAAAATTGACCTGTACTAAAGCTCAGTTCAAAAGTCGGACAGATTTTCACTCAAATGTCTTCCTGTTCTTCGACGCCTCACTTAGGTAGTTTGGTCAAAATCATATTGATGGACAAAGGACAACATATCTAAAATCAGTTTCGTGTGCTGATTTCAGATCTGTATTTAAAAATGTTCTACAATGAAAAATGGCTGAATTATGACATAATTAATATATGATAAAATCTTCAAATCCTTAATACGAAGACACTATTTGTGCCAGGCGAAAATGGTTGATATCTTTGAAATCAGCACGAAAAATTGGTCAATAAATGGGTGTCCAGTGTTCTGGTAGATTAAATCGGTGGATTCTTCTCGAAAATGTTACCTTCCTAATGAGGGATCGAACTGTAGTGAGAAATCTGAGTAAATGTCTGTGTTATTCAGCTGAAGACCAAAACCTGTCCGAAAAATTGACCTGTACTAAAGCTCAGTTCAAAAGTCGGACAGGTTTTTCACTCAAATGTCTACCTGTTCTTCGACACCTCACTTAGGTAGTTTGGTCAAAATCATATTGATGGACAAGGGACACCATATCTAAAATCAGTTTCGTGTGCTGATTTCAGATCTGTCATTAAAAATGTTCTACAATGAAAAATGCCTGAATTATGACATAATTTATATATGATAAAATCTTCAAATCCTTAATTCAAAGAAACTATTTGTGCCAGGAGAAAATGGTTGACAAATATGAATTCAGCTCGAAAAACTAGTCAATAAATGGGTGTCCAGTGTCCTGGTAGATGAAATTGGCGGATTCTTCCTAATGAGGGATCGAACTATAGGGAGAAATCTGAGTAAATGTCCGTGTTATTCAGATGAAGACCAAAACCTGTCCGAAAAATTGACCTGTACTAAAGCTCAGTTCAAAAGTCGGACAGGGTTTTTACTCAAATGTCTTCCTGTTCTTCAACACCTCACTTAGGTAGTTTGGTCAAAATCATATTGATGGACAAGGGACACCACATCTAAAATCAGTTTCGTGTGCTGATTTCAGATCTGTATTTAAAAATGTTCTACAATGAAAAATGGCTGAATTATGACATAATTAATATATGATAAAATCTTCAAATCCTTAATACGAAGACACTATTTGTGCCAGGCGAAAATGGTTGATATATTTGAAATCAGCACGAAAAATTGGTCAATAAATGGGTGTCCAGTGTTCTGGTAGATTAAATCGGTGGATTCTTCTCGAAAATGTTACCTTCCTAATGAGGGATCGAACTGTATGGAGAAATCTGAGTAAATGTCCGTGTTATTCAGCTGAAGACCAAAACCTGTCCGAAAAATTGACCTGTACTAAAGCTCAGTTCAAAAGTCGGACAGGTTTTTCACTCAAATGTCTACCTGTTCTTCGACGCCTCACTTAGGTAGTTTGGTCAAAATCATATTGATGGACAAGGGACACCATATCTAAAATCAGTTTCGTGTGCTGATTTCAGATCTGTATTTAAAAATGTTCTACAATGAAAAATGGCTGAATTATGACATAATTAATATATGATAAAATCTTCAAATCCTTAATACAAAGAAACTATTTGTGCCAGGAGAAAATGGTTGAAAAATATGAATTCAGCTCGAAAAACGAGTCAATAAATGGGTGTCCAGTGTCCTGGTAGATGAAATTGGCGGATTCTTCCTAATGAGGGATCGAACTATAGGGAGAAATCTGAGTAAATGTCTGTGTTATTCAGCTGAAGACCAAAACCTGTCCGAAAAATTGACCTGTACTAAAGCTCAGTTCAAAAGTCGGACAGGTGTTTCACTCAAATGTCTTCCTGTTCTTCGACGCCTCACTTAGGTAGTTTGGTCAAAATCATATTGATGGACATGGGACACCATATATAAATCAGTTTCGTGTGCTGATTTCAGATCTGTATTTAAAAAAAATCTACAATGAAAAATGGCTGAATTATGACATAATTAATATATGATGAAATCTTCAAATCCTTAATACAAAGAAACTATTTGTGCCAGGAGAAAATGGTTGAAAAATATGAATTCAGCTCGAAAAACTAGTCAATAAATGAGTGTCCAGTGTCCTGGTAGATGAAATTGGCGGATTCTTCCTAATGAGGGATCGAACTATAGGGAGAAATCTGAGTAAATGTCCGTGTTATTCAGCTGGACCAAAACCTGTCCGAAAAATTGACCTGTACTGAAGCTCAGTTCAAAAGTCGGACAGGGTCTTTACTCATATGTCTTCCTGTTCTTCGACACTTCACTTAGGTAGTTTGGTCAAAATCATATTGATGGACAAGGGACACCATATATAAAATCAGTTTCGTGTGCTGATTTCAGATCTGTATTTTAAAATGTTCTTCAATGAAAAATGGCTGAATTATGACATAATTTATATATGATAAAATCTTCAAATCCTTAATTCAAAGAAACTATTTGTGCCAGGAGAAAATGGTTGACAAATATGAATTCAGCTCGAAAAACTAGTCAATAAATGGGTGTCCAGTGTCCTGGTAGATGAAATTGGCGGATTCTTCCTAATGAGGGATCGAACTATAGGGAGAAATCTGAGTAAATGTCCGTGTTATTCAGATGAAGACCAAAACCTGTCCGAAAAATTGACCTGTACTAAAGCTCAGTTCAAAAGTCGGACAGGGTTTTTACTCAAATGTCTTCCTGTTCTTCAACACCTCACTTAGGTAGTTTGGTCAAAATCATATTGATGGACAAGGGACACCACATCTAAAATCAGTTTCGTGTGCTGATTTCAGATCTGTATTTAAAAATGTTCTACAATGAAAAATGGCTGAATTATGACATAATTAATATATGATAAAATCTTCAAATCCTTAATACGAAGACACTATTTGTGCCAGGCGAAAATGGTTGATATATTTGAAATCAGCACGAAAAATTGGTCAATAAATGGGTGTCCAGTGTTCTGGTAGATTAAATCGGTGGATTCTTCTCGAAAATGTTACCTTCCTAATGAGGGATCGAACTGTATGGAGAAATCTGAGTAAATGTCCGTGTTATTCAGCTGAAGACCAAAACCTGTCCGAAAAATTGACCTGTACTAAAGCTCAGTTCAAAAGTCGGACAGGTTTTTCACTCAAATGTCTACCTGTTCTTCGACACCTCACTTAGGTAGTTTGGTCAAAATCATATTGATGGACAAGGGACACCATATCTAAAATCAGTTTCGTGTGCTGATTTCAGATCTGTATTTAAAAATGTTCTACAATGAAAAATGGCTGAATTATGACATAATTAATATATGATAAAATCTTCAAATCCTTAATACAAAGAAACTATTTGTGCCAGGAGAAAATGGTTGAAAAATATGAATTCAGCTCAAAAAACTAGTCAATAAATGGGTGTCCTGGTAGATGAAATTGGCGGATTCTTCCTAATGAGGGATCGAACTATAGGGAGAAATCTGAGTAAATGTCCGTGTTATTCTGCTGAAGACCAAAACCTGTCCGAAAAATTGACCTGTACTAAAGCTCAGTTCAAAAGTCGGACAGGTTTTTCACTCAAATGTCTTCCTGTTCTTCGACACCTCACTTAGGTAGTTTGGTCAAAATCATATTGATGGACAAGGGACACCATATCTAAAATCTGTTTCGTGTGCTGATTTCAGATCTGTATTTAAAAATGTTCTACAATGAAAAATGGCTGAATTATGACATAATTAATATATGATAAAATCTTCAAATCCTTAATACAAAGAAACTATTTGTGCCAGGAGAAAATGGTTGAAAAATATGAATTCAGCTCGAAAAACTAGTCAATAAATGGGTGTCCAGTGTCCTGGTAGATGAAATTGGCGGATTCTTCCTAATGAGGGATCGAACTATAGGGAGAAATCTGAGTAAATGTCCGTGTTATTCAGCTGAAGACCAAAACCTGTCCGAAAAATTGACCTGTACTAAAGCTCAGTTCAAAAGTCGGACAGGTGTTTCACTCAAATGTCTTCCTGTTCTTCGACGCCTCACTTAGGTAGTTTGGTCAAAATCATATTGATGGACAAGGGACACCATATCTAAAATCAGTTTCGTGTGCTGATTTCAGATCTGTATTTAAAATGTTCTACAATGAAAAATGGCTGAATTATGACATAATTAATATATGATAAAATCTTCAAATCCTTAATACAAAGAAACTATTTGTGCCAGGAGAAAATGGTTGAAAAATATGAATTCAGCTTGAAAAACTAGTCAATAAATGGGTGTCCAGTGTCCTGGTAGATGAAATTGGCGGATTCTTCCTAATGAGGGATCGAACTATAGGGAGAAATCTGAGTAAATGTCCGTGTTATTCAGCTGAAGACCAAAACCTGTCCGAAAAATTGACCTGTACTAAAGCTCAGTTCAAAAGTCGGACAGGTTTTTCACTCAAATGTCTTCCTGTTCTTCGACACCTCACTTAGGTAGTTTGGTCAAAATCATATTGATGGACAAGGGACACCATATCTAAAATCAGTTTCGTGTGCTGATTTCAGATCTGTATTTAAAATGTTCTACAATGAAAAATGGCTGAATTATGACATAATTAATATATGATAAAATCTTCAAATCCTTAATACAAAGAAACTATTTGTGCCAGGAGAAAATGGTTGAAAAATATGAATTCAGCTCGAAAAACTAGTCAATAAATGGGTGTCCAGTGTCCTGGTAGATGAAATTGGCGGATTCTTCCTAATGAGGGATCGAACTATAGGGAGAAATCTGAGTAAATGTCCGTGTTATTCAGCTGAAGACCAAAACCTGTCCGAAAAATTGACCTGTACTAAAGCTCAGTTCAAAAGTCGGACAGGGTTTTTACTCAAATGTCTTCCTGTTCTTCGACACTTCACTTAGGTAGTTTGGTCAAAATCATATTGATGGACAAGGGACACCATATCTAAAATCAGTTTCGTGTGCTGATTTCAGATCTGTATTTAAAAATGTTCTACAATGAAAAATGCCTGAATTATGACATAATTAATATATGATAAAATCTTCAAATCCTTAATTCAAAGAAACTATTTGTGCCAGGAGAAAATGGTTGACAAATATGAATTCAGCTCGAAAAACTAGTCAATAAATGGGTGTCCAGTGTCCTGGTAGAAAATTGGCGGATTCTTCCTAATGAGGGATCGAACTATAGGGAGAAATCTGAGTAAATGTCCGTGTTATTCAGATGAAGACCAAAACCTGTCCGAAAAATTGACCTGTACTAAAGCTCAGTTCAAAAGTCGGACAGGGTTTTTACTCAAATGTCTTCCTGTTCTTCGACACCTCACTTAGGTAGTTTGGTCAAAATCATATTGATGGACAAGGGACACCATATCTAAAATCAGTTTCGTGTGCTGATTTCAGATCTGTATTTAAAAATGTTCTACAATGAAAAATGGCTGAATTATGACATAATTAATATATGATAAAATCTTCAAATCCTTAATACGAAGACACTATTTGTGCCAGGCGAAAATGGTTGATATATTTGAAATCAGCACGAAAAATTGGTCAATAAATGGGTGTCCAGTGTTCTGGTAGATTAAATCGGTGGATTCTTCTCGAAAATGTTACCTTCCTAATGAGTGATCGAACTATAGGGAGAAATCTGAGTAAATGTCCGTGTTATTCAGCTGAAGACCAAAACCTGTCCGAAAAATTGACCTGTACTAAAGCTCAGTTCAAAAGTCGGACAGGTTTTTCACTCAAATGTCTTCCTGTTCTTCGACGCCTCACTTAGGTAGTTTGGTCAAAATCATATTGATGGACAAGGGACACCATATCTAAAATCAGTTTCGTGTGCTGATTTCAGATCTGTATTTAAAAATGTTCTACAATGAAAAATGGCTGAATTATGACATAATTAATATATGATAAAATCTTCAAATCCTTAATACAAAGAAACTATTTGTGCCAGGAGAAAATGGTTGAAAAATATGAATTCAGCTCGAAAAACTAGTCAATAAATGGGTGTCCAGTGTCCTGGTAGATGAAATTGGCGGATTCTTCCTAATGAGGGATCGAACTATAGGGAGAAATCTGAGTAAATGTCCGTGTTATTCAGCTGAAGACCAAAACCTGTCCGAAAAATTGACCTGTACTAAAGCTCAGTTCAAAAGTCGGACAGGTTTTTCACTCAAATGTCTTCCTGTTCTTCGACACCTCACTTAGGTAGTTTGGTCAAAATCATATTGATGGACAAGGGACACCATATCTAAAATCAGTTTCGTGTGCTGATTTCAGATCTGTATTTAAAATGTTCTACAATGAAAAATGGCTGAATTATGACATAATTAATATATGATAAAATCTTCAAATCCTTAATACAAAGAAACTATTTGTGCCAGGAGAAAATGGTTGAAAAATATGAATTCAGCTCGAAAAACTAGTCAATAAATGGGTGTCCAGTGTCCTGGTAGATGAAATTGGCGGATTCTTCCTAATGAGGGATCGAACTATAGGGAGAAATCTGAGTAAATGTCCGTGTTATTCAGCTGAAGACCAAAACCTGTCCGAAAAATTGACCTGTACTAAAGCTCAGTTCAAAAGTCGGACAGGTTTTTCACTCAAATGTCTTCCTGTTCTTCGACGCCTCACTTAGGTAGTTTGGTCAAAATCATATTGATGGACAAGGGACACCATATCTAAAATCAGTTTCGTGTGCTGATTTCAGATCTGTATTTAAAAATGTTCTACAATGAAAAATGGCTGAATTATGACATAATTAATATATGATAAAATCTTCAAATCCTTAATACAAAGAAACTATTTGTGCCAGGAGAAAATGGTTGAAAAATATGAATTCAGCTCGAAAAACTAGTCAATAAATGGGTGTCCAGTGTCCTGGTAGATGAAATTGGCGGATTCTTCCTAATGAGGGATCGAACTATAGGGAGAAATCTGAGTAAAGCTGAAGACCAAAACCTGTCCGAAAAATTGACCTGTACTAAAGCTCAGTTCAAAAGTCGGACAGGTGTTTCACTCAAATGTCTTCCTGTTCTTCGACGCCTCACTTAGGTAGTTTGGTCAAAATCATATTGATGGACAAGGGACACCATATATAAAATCAGTTTCGTGTGCTGATTTCAGATCTGTATTTAAAAAAATCTACAATGAAAAATGGCTGAATTATGACATAATTAATATATGATGAAATCTTCAAATCCTTAATACAAAGAAACTATTTGTGCCAGGAGAAAATGGTTGAAAAATATGAATTCAGCTCGAAAAACTAGTCAATAAATGAGTGTCCAGTGTCCTGGTAGATGAAATTGGCGGATTCTTCCTAATGAGGGATCGAACTATAGGGAGAAATCTGAGTAAATGTCCGTGTTATTCAGCTGAAGACCAAAACCTGTCCGAAAAATTGACCTGTACTAAAGCTCAGTTCAAAAGTCGGACAGGGTTTTTACTCAAATGTCTTCCTGTTCTTCAACACCTCACTTAGGTAGTTTGGTCAAAATCATATTGATGGACAAGGGACACCATATATAAAATCAGTTTCGTGTGCTGATTTCAGATCTGTATTTTAAAATGTTCTACAATGAAAAATGGCTGAATTATGACATAATTTATATATGATAAAATCTTCAAATCCTTAATTCAAAGAAACTATTTGTGCCAGGAGAAAATGGTTGACAAATATGAATTCAGCTCGAAAAACTAGTCAATAAATGGGTGTCCAGTGTCCTGGTAGATGAAATTGGCGGATTCTTCCTAATGAGGGATCGAACTATAGGGAGAAATCTGAGTAAATGTCCGTGTTATTCAGATGAAGACCAAAACCTGTCCGAAAAATTGACCTGTACTAAAGCTCAGTTCAAAAGTCGGACAGGGTTTTTACTCAAATGTCTTCCTGTTCTTCGACACCTCACTTAGGTAGTTTGGTCAAAATCATATTGATGGACAAGGGACACCACATCTAAAATCAGTTTCGTGTGCTGATTTCAGATCTGTATTTAAAAATGTTCTACAATGAAAAATGGCTGAATTATGACATAATTAATATATGATAAAATCTTCAAATCCTTAATACGAAGACACTATTTGTGCCAGGCGAAAATGGTTGATATATTTGAAATCAGCACGAAAAATTGGTCAATAAATGGGTGTCCAGTGTTCTGGTAGATTAAATCGGTGGATTCTTCTCGAAAATGTTACCTTCCTAATGAGGGATCGAACTGTAGGGAGAAATCTGAGTAAATGTCCGTGTTATTCAGCTGAAGACCAAAACCTGTCCGAAAAATTGACCTGTACTAAAGCTCAGTTCAAAAGTCGGACAGGTTTTTCACTCAAATGTCTTCCTGTTCTTCGACACCTCACTTAGGTAGTTTGGTCAAAATCATATTGATGGACAAGGGACACCATATCTAAAATCAGTTTCGTGTGCTGATTTCAGATCTGTATTTAAAAATGTTCTACAATGAAAAATGGCTGAATTATGACATAATTAATATATGATAAAATCTTCAAATCCTTAATACAAAGAAACTATTTGTGCCAGGAGAAAATGGTTGAAAAATATGAATTCAGCTCGAAAAACTAGTCAATAAATGGGTGTCCTGGTAGATGAAATTGGCGGATTCTTCCTAATGAGGGATCGAACTATAGGGAGAAATCTGAGTAAATGTCCGTGTTATTCAGCTGAAGACCAAAACCTGTCCGAAAAATTGACCTGTACTAAAGCTCAGTTCAAAAGTCGGACAGGTTTTTCACTCAAATGTCTTCCTGTTCTTCGACACCTCACTTAGGTAGTTTGGTCAAAATCATATTGATGGACAAGGGACACCATATCTAAAATCAGTTTCGTGTGCTGATTTCAGATCTGTATTTAAAAATGTTCTACAATGAAAAATGGCTGAATTATGACATAATTAATATATGATAAAATCTTCAAATCCTTAATACAAAGAAACTATTTGTGCCAGGAGAAAATGGTTGAAAAATATGAATTCAGCTCGAAAAACTAGTCAATAAATGGGTGTCCAGTGTCCTGGTAGATGAAATTGGCGGATTCTTCCTAATGAGGGATCGAACTATAGGGAGAAATCTGAGTAAATGTCCGTGTTATTCAGCTGAAGACCAAAACCTGTCCGAAAAATTGACCTGTACTAAAGCTCAGTTCAAAAGTCGGACAGGTGTTTCACTCAAATGTCTTCCTGTTCTTCGACGCCTCACTTAGGTAGTTTGGTCAAAATCATATTGATGAATATGGGACACCATATCTAAAATCAGTTTCGTGTGCTGATTTCAGATCTGTATTTAAAAATGTTCTACAATGAAAAATGGCTGAATTATGACATAATTAATATATGATTAATTCTTCAAATCCTTAATACAAAGAAACTATTTGTGCCAGGAGAAAATGGTTGAAAAATATGAATTCAGCTTGAAAAACTAGTCAATAAATGGGTGTCCAGTGTCCTGGTAGATGAAATTGGCGGATTCTTCCTAATGAGGGATCGAACTATAGGGAGAAATCTGAGTAAATGTCCGTGTTATTCAGCTGAAGACCAAAACCTGTCCGAAAAATTGACCTGTACTAAAGCTCAGTTCAAAAGTCGGACAGGTTTTTCACTCAAATGTCTTCCTGTTCTTCGACACCTCACTTAGGTAGTTTGGTCAAAATCATATTGATGGACAAGGGACACCATATCTAAAATCAGTTTCGTGTGCTGATTTCAGATCTGTATTTTAAAATGTTCTACAATGAAAAATGGCTGAATTATGACATAATTAATATATGATAAAATCTTCAAATCCTTAATACAAAGACACTATTTGTGCCAGGAGAAAATGGTTGAAAAATATGAATTCAGCTCGAAAAACTAGTCAATAAATGGGTGTCCAGTGTCCTGGTAGATGAAATTGGCGGATTCTTCCTAATGAGGGATCGAACTATAGGGAGAAATCTGAGTAAATGTCCGTGTTATTCAGCTGAAGACCAAAACCTGTCCGAAAAATTGACCTGTACTGAAGCTCAGTTCAAAAGTCGGACAGGGTCTTTACTCATATGTCTTCCTGTTCTTCGACACTTCACTTAGGTAGTTTTGTCAAAATCATATTGATGGACAAGGGACACCATATCTAAAATCAGTTTCGTGTGCTGATTTCAGATCTGTCATTAAAAATGTTCTACAATGAAAAATGCCTGAATTATGACATAATTTATATATGATAAAATCTTCAAATCCTTAATTCAAAGAAACTATTTGTGCCAGGAGAAAATGGTTGACAAATATGAATTCAGCTCGAAAAACTAGTCAATAAATGGGTGTCCAGTGTCCTGGTAGATGAAATTGGCGGATTCTTCCTAATGAGGGATCGAACTATAGGGAGAAATCTGAGTAAATGTCCGTGTTATTCAGATGAAGACCAAAACCTGTCCGAAAAATTGACCTGTACTAAAGCTCAGTTCAAAAGTCGGACAGGGTTTTTACTCAAATGTCTTCCTGTTCTTCAACACCTCACTTAGGTAGTTTGGTCAAAATCATATTGATGGACAAGGGACACCACATCTAAAATCAGTTTCGTGTGCTGATTTCAGATCTGTATTTAAAAATGTTCTACAATGAAAAATGGCTGAATTATGACATAATTAATATATGATAAAATCTTCAAATCCTTAATACGAAGACACTATTTGTGCCAGGCGAAAATGGTTGATATATTTGAAATCAGCACGAAAAATTGGTCAATAAATGGGTGTCCAGTGTTCTGGTAGATTAAATCGGTGGATTCTTCTCGAAAATGTTACCTTCCTAATGAGGGATCGAACTGTATGGAGAAATCTGAGTAAATGTCCGTGTTATTCAGCTGAAGACCAAAACCTGTCCGAAAAATTGACCTGTACTAAAGCTCAGTTCAAAAGTCGGACAGGTTTTCACTCAAATGTCTTCCTGTTCTTCGACACCTCACTTAGGTAGTTTGGTCAAAATCATATTGATGGACAAGGGACACCATATCTAAAATCAGTTTCGTGTGCTGATTTCAGATCTGTATTTAAAAATGTTCTACAATGAAAAATGGCTGAATTATGACATAATTAATATATGATAAAATCTTCAAATCCTTAATACAAAGAAACTATTTGTGCCAGGAGAAAATGGTTGAAAAATATGAATTCAGCTCGAAAAACTAGTCAATAAATGGGTGTCCTGGTAGATGAAATTGGCGGATTCTTCCTAATGAGGGATCGAACTATAGGGAGAAATCTGAGTAAATGTCCGTGTTATTCAGCTGAAGACCAAAACCTGTCCGAAAAATTGACCTGTACTAAAGCTCAGTTCAAAAGTCGGACAGGTTTTTCACTCAAATGTCTTCCTGTTCTTCGACACCTCACTTAGGTAGTTTGGTCAAAATCATATTGATGGACAAGGGACACCATATCTAAAATCAGTTTCGTGTGCTGATTTCAGATCTGTATTTAAAAATGTTCTACAATGAAAAATGGCTGAATTATGACATAATTAATATATGATAAAATCTTCAAATCCTTAATACAAAGAAACTATTTGTGCCAGGAGAAAATGGTTGAAAAATATGAATTCAGCTCGAAAAACTAGTCAATAAATGGGTGTCCAGTGTCCTGGTAGATGAAATTGGCGGATTCTTCCTAATGAGGGATCGAACTATAGGGAGAAATCTGAGTAAATGTCCGTGTTATTCAGCTGAAGACCAAAACCTGTCCGAAAAATTGACCTGTACTAAAGCTCAGTTCAAAAGTCGGACAGGGTTTTTCACTCAAATGTCTTCCTGTTCTTCGACACCTCACTTAGGTAGTTTGGTCAAAATCATATTGATGGACAAGGGACACCATATCTAAAATCAGTTTCGTGTGCTGATTTCAGATCTGTATTTAAAAATGTTCTACAATGAAAAATGGCTGAATTATGACATAATTAATATATGATAAAATCTTCAAATCCTTAATACAAAGACACTATTTGTGCCAGGAGAAAATGGTTGAAAAATATGAATTCAGCTCGAAAAACTAGTCAATAAATGGGTGTCCAGTGTCCTGGTAGATGAAATTGGCGGATTCTTCCTAATGAGGGATCGAACTATAGGGAGAAATCTGAGTAAATGTCCGTGTTATTCAGCTGAAGACCAAAACCTGTCCGAAAAATTGACCTGTACTAAAGCTCAGTTCAAAAGTCGGACAGGTTTTTCACTCAAATGTCTTCCTGTTCTTCGACACCTCACTTAGGTAGTTTGGTCAAAATCATATTGATGGACAAGGGACACCATATCTAAAATCAGTTTCGTGTGCTGATTTCAGATCTGTATTTAAAAATGTTCTACAATGAAAAATGGCTGAATTATGACATAATTAATATATGATAAAATCTTCAAATCCTTAATACAAGAAACTATTTGTGCCAGGAGAAAATGGTTGAAAAATATGAATTCAGCTCGAAAAACTAGTCAATAAATGGGTGTCCAGTGTCCTGGTAGATGAAATTGGCGGATTCTTCCTAATGAGGGATCGAACTATAGGGAGAAATCTGAGTAAATGTCCGTGTTATTCAGCTGAAGACCAAAACCTGTCCGAAAAATTGACCTGTACTAAAGCTCAGTTCAAAAGTCGGACAGGTTTTTCACTCAAATGTCTTCCTGTTCTTCGACGCCTCACTTAGGTAGTTTGGTCAAAATCATATTGATGGACAAGGGACACCATATCTAAAATCAGTTTCGTGTGCTGATTTCAGATCTGTATTTAAAAAAATTCTACAATGAAAAATGGCTGAATTATGACATAATTAATATATGATAAAATCTTCAAATCCTTAATACAAAGAAACTATTTGTGCCAGGAGAAAATGGTTGAAAAATATGAATTCAGCTTGAAAAACTAGTCAATAAATGGGTGTCCAGTGTCCTGGTAGATGAAATTGGCGGATTCTTCCTAATGAGGGATCGAACTATAGGGAGAAATCTGAGTAAATGTCCGTGTTATTCAGCTGAAGACCAAAACCTGTCCGAAAAATTGACCTGTACTAAAGCTCAGTTCAAAAGTCGGACAGGTTTTTCACTCAAATGTCTTCCTGTTCTTCGACACCTCACTTAGGTAGTTTGGTCAAAATCATATTGATGGACAAGGGACACCATATCTAAAATCAGTTTCGTGTGCTGATTTCAGATCTGTATTTAAAAATGTTCTACAATGAAAAATGGCTGAATTATGACATAATTAATATATGATAAAATCTTCAAATCCTTAATACAAAGAAACTATTTGTGCCAGGAGAAAATGGTTGAAAAATATGAATTCAGCTCGAAAAAACTAGTCAATAAATGGGTGTCCAGTGTCCTGGTAGATGAAATTGGCGGATTCTTCCTAATGAGGGATCGAACTATAGGGAGAAATCTGAGTAAATGTCCGTGTTATTCAGCTGAAGACCAAAACCTGTCCGAAAAATTGACCTGTACTAAAGCTCAGTTCAAAAGTCGGACAGGGTTTTTACTCAAATGTCTTCCTGTTCTTCAACACCTCACTTAGGTAGTTTGGTCAAAATCATATTGATGGACAAGGGACACCATATCTAAAATCAGTTTCGTGTGCTGATTTCAGATCTGAATTTTAAAATGTTCTTCAATGAAAAATGGCTGAATTATGACATAATTAATATATGATAAAATCTTCAAATCCTTAATACAAAGACACTATTTGTGCCAGGAGAAAATGGTTGAAAAATATGAATTCAGCTCGAAAAACTAGTCAATAAATGGGTGTCCAGTGTTCTGGTAGATTAAATCGGTGGATTCTTCTCGAAAATGTTACCTTCCTAATGAGGGATCGAACTATAGGGAGAAATCTGAGTAAATGTCCGTGTTATTCAGCTGAAGACCAAAACCTGTCCGAAAAATTGACCTGTACTAAAGCTCAGTTCAAAAGTCGGACAGGTGTTTCACTCAAATGTCTTCCTGTTCTTCGACACCTCACTTAGGTAGTTTGGTCAAAATCATATTGATGGACAAGGGACACCATATCTAAAATCAGTTTCGTGTGCTGATTTCAGATCTGTCATTAAAAATGTTCTACAATGAAAAATGCCTGAATTATGACATAATTTATATATGATAAAATCTTCAAATCCTTAATTCAAAGAAACTATTTGTGCCAGGAGAAAATGGTTGACAAATATGAATTCAGCTCGAAAAACTAGTCAATAAATGGGTGTCCAGTGTCCTGGTAGATGAAATTGGCGGATTCTTCCTAATGAGGGATCGAACTATAGGGAGAAATCTGAGTAAATGTCCGTGTTATTCAGATGAAGACCAAAACCTGTCCGAAAAATTGACCTGTACTAAAGCTCAGTTCAAAAGTCGGACAGGGTTTTTACTCAAATGTCTTCCTGTTCTTCAACACCTCACTTAGGTAGTTTGGTCAAAATCATATTGATGGACAAGGGACACCACATCTAAAATCAGTTTCGTGTGCTGATTTCAGATCTGTATTTAAAAATGTTCTACAATGAAAAATGGCTGAATTATGACATAATTAATATATGATAAAATCTTCAAATCCTTAATACGAAGACACTATTTGTGCCAGGCGAAAATGGTTGATATATTTGAAATCAGCACGAAAAATTGGTCAATAAATGGGTGTCCAGTGTTCTGGTAGATTAAATCGGTGGATTCTTCTCGAAAATGTTACCTTCCTAATGAGGGATCGAACTGTATGGAGAAATCTGAGTAAATGTCCGTGTTATTCAGCTGAAGACCAAAACCTGTCCGAAAAATTGACCTGTACTAAAGCTCAGTTCAAAAGTCGGACAGGTTTTTCACTCAAATGTCTACCTGTTCTTCGACGCCTCACTTAGGTAGTTTGGTCAAAATCATATTGATGGACAAGGGACACCATATCTAAAATCAGTTTCGTGTGCTGATTTCAGATCTGTATTTAAAAATGTTCTACAATGAAAAATGGCTGAATTATGACATAATTAATATATGATAAAATCTTCAAATCCTTAATACAAAGAAACTATTTGTGCCAGGAGAAAATGGTTGAAAAATATGAATTCAGCTCGAAAAACGAGTCAATAAATGGGTGTCCAGTGTCCTGGTAGATGAAATTGGCGGATTCTTCCTAATGAGGGATCGAACTATAGGGAGAAATCTGAGTAAATGTCTGTGTTATTCAGCTGAAGACCAAAACCTGTCCGAAAAATTGACCTGTACTAAAGCTCAGTTCAAAAGTCGGACAGGTGTTTCACTCAAATGTCTTCCTGTTCTTCGACGCCTCACTTAGGTAGTTTGGTCAAAATCATATTGATGGACATGGGACACCATATATAAAATCAGTTTCGTGTGCTGATTTCAGATCTGTATTTAAAAAAATCTACAATGAAAAATGGCTGAATTATGACATAATTAATATATGATGAAATCTTCAAATCCTTAATACAAAGAAACTATTTGTGCCAGGAGAAAATGGTTGAAAAATATGAATTCAGCTCGAAAAACTAGTCAATAAATGAGTGTCCAGTGTCCTGGTAGATGAAATTGGCGGATTCTTCCTAATGAGGGATCGAACTATAGGGAGAAATCTGAGTAAATGTCCGTGTTATTCAGCTGGACCAAAACCTGTCCGAAAAATTGACCTGTACTAAAGCTCAGTTCAAAAGTCGGACAGGGTCTTTACTCATATGTCTTCCTGTTCTTCGACACTTCACTTAGGTAGTTTGGTCAAAATCATATTGATGGACAAGGGACACCATATATAAAATCAGTTTCGTGTGCTGATTTCAGATCTGTATTTAAAAATGTTCTACAATGAAAAATGGCTGAATTATGACATAATTAATATATGATAAAATCTTCAAATCCTTAATACAAAGAAACTATTTGTGCCAGGAGAAAATGGTTGAAAAATATGAATTCAGCTCGAAAAACTAGTCAATAAATGGGTGTCCAGTGTCCTGGTAGATGAAATTGGCGGATTCTTCCTAATGAGGGATCGAACTATAGGGAGAAATCTGAGTAAATGTCCGTGTTATTCAGCTGAAGACCAAAACCTGTCCGAAAAATTGACCTGTACTAAAGCTCAGTTCAAAAGTCGGACAGGGTGTTTCACTCAAATGTCTTCCTGTTCTTCGACACCTCACTTAGGTAGTTTGGTCAAAATCATATTGATGGACAAGGGACACCATATCTAAAATCAGTTTCGTGTGCTGATTTCAGATCTGTATTTAAAAATGTTCTACAATGAAAAATGGCTGAATTATGACATAATTAATATATGATAAAATCTTCAAATCCTTAATACAAAGAAACTATTTGTGCCAGGAGAAAATGGTTGAAAATATGAATTCAGCTCGAAAAACGAGTCAATAAATGGGTGTCCAGTGTCCTGGTAGATTAAATCGGTGGATTCTTCTCGAAAATGTTACCTTCCTAATGAGTGATCGAACTATAGGGAGAAATCTGAGTAAATGTCCGTGTTATTCAGCTGAAGACCAAAACCTGTCCGAAAAATTGACCTGTACTAAAGCTCAGTTCAAAAGTCGGACAGGGTTTTTCACTCAAATGTCTTCCTGTTCTTCGACACCTCACTTAGGTAGTTTGGTCAAAATCATATTGATGGACAAGGGACACCATATCTAAAATCAGTTTCGTGTGCTGATTTCAGATCTGTATTTAAAAATGTTCTACAATGAAAAATGGCTGAATTATGACATAATTAATATGATAAAATCTTCAAATCCTTAATACAAAGAAACTATTTGTGCCAGGAGAAAATGGTTGAAAATATGAATTCAGCTCAAAAAACTAGTCAATAAATGGGTGTCCTGGTAGATGAAATTGGCGGATTCTTCCTAATGAGGGATCGAACTATAGGGAGAAATCTGAGTAAATGTCCGTGTTATTCAGCTGAAGACCAAAACCTGTCCGAAAAATTGACCTGTACTAAAGCTCAGTTCAAAAGTCGGACAGGGTTTTTACTCAAATGTCTTCCTGTTCTTCGACACCTCACTTAGGTAGTTTGGTCAAAATCATATTGATGGACAAGGGACACCATATCTAAAATCAGTTTCGTGTGCTGATTTCAGATCTGTATTTAAAAATGTTCTACAATGAAAAATGGCTGAATTATGACATAATTAATATATGATAAAATCTTCAAATCCTTAATACAAAGAAACTATTTGTGCCAGGAGAAAATGGTTGAAAAATATGAATTCAGCTCGAAAAACTAGTCAATAAATGGGTGTCCAGTGTCCTGGTAGATGAAATTGGCGGATTCTTCCTAATGAGGGATCGAACTATAGGGAGAAATCTGAGTAAATGTCCGTGTTATTCAGCTGAAGACCAAAACCTGTCCGAAAAATTGACCTGTACTAAAGCTCAGTTCAAAAGTCGGACAGGTGTTTCACTCAAATGTCTTCCTGTTCTTCGACGCCTCACTTAGGTAGTTTGGTCAAAATCATATTGATGGACATGGGACACCATATCTAAAATCAGTTTCGTGTGCTGATTTCAGATCTGTATTTAGAAATGTTCTACAATGAAAAATGGCTGAATTATGACATAATTAATATATGATAAAATCTTCAAATCCTTAATACAAAGAAACTATTTGTGCCAGGAGAAAATGGTTGAAAAATATGAATTCAGCTCGAAAACTAGTCAATAAATGGGTGTCCAGTGTCCTGGTAGATGAAATTGGCGGATTCTTCCTAATGAGGGATCGAACTATAGGGAGAAATCTGAGTAAATGTCCGTGTTATTCAGCTGAAGACCAAAACCTGTCCGAAAAATTGACCTGTACTAAAGCTCAGTTCAAAAGTCGGACAGGTTTTTCACTCAAATGTCTTCCTGTTCTTCGACCTCACTTAGGTAGTTTGGTCAAAATCATATTGATGGACAAGGGACACCATATCTAAAATCAGTTTCGTGTGCTGATTTCAGATCTGTATTTAAAAATGTTCTACAATGAAAAATGGCTGAATTATGACATAATTAATATATGATAAAATCTTCAAATCCTTAATACAAAGAAACTATTTGTGCCAGGAGAAAATGGTTGAAAAATATGAATTCAGCTCGAAAAACTAGTCAATAAATGGGTGTCCAGTGTCCTGGTAGATGAAATTGGCGGATTCTTCCTAATGAGGGATCGAACTATAGGGAGAAATCTGAGTAAATGTCCGTGTTATTCAGCTGAAGACCAAAACCTGTCCGAAAAATTGACCTGTACTAAAGCTCAGTTCAAAAGTCGGACAGATTTTCACTCAAATGTCTTCCTGTTCTTCGGCACCTCACTTAGGTAGTTTGGTCAAAATCATATTGATGGACAAGGGACACCATATCTAAAATCAGTTTCGTGTGCTGATTTCAGATCTGTCATTAAAAATGTTCTACAATGAAAAATGGCTGAATTATGACATAATTTATATATGATAAAATCTTCAAATCCTTAATTCAAAGAAACTATTTGTGCCAGGAGAAAATGGTTGACAAATATGAATTCAGCTCGAAAAACTAGTCAATAAATGGGTGTCCAGTGTCCTGGTAGATGAAATTGGCGGATTCTTCCTAATGAGGGATCGAACTATAGGGAGAAATCTGAGTAAATGTCCGTGTTATTCAGCTGAAGACCAAAACCTGTCCGAAAAATTGACCTGTACTAAAGCTCAGTTCAAAAGTCGGACAGGGTTTTTACTCAAATGTCTTCCTGTTCTTCAACACCTCACTTAGGTAGTTTGGTCAAAATCATATTGATGGACAAGGGACACCACATCTAAAATCAGTTTCGTGTGCTGATTTCAGATCTGTATTTAAAAATGTTCTACAATGAAAAATGGCTGAATTATGACATAATTAATATGATAAAATCTTCAAATCCTTAATACGAAGACACTATTTGTGCCAGGCGAAAATGGTTGATATATTTGAAATCAGCACGAAAAATTGGTCAATAAATGGGTGTCCAGTGTTCTGGTAGATTAAATCGGTGGATTCTTCTCGAAAATGTTACCTTCCTAATGAGGGATCGAACTGTAGGGAGAAATCTGAGTAAATGTCCGTGTTATTCAGCTGAAGACCAAAACCTGTCCGAAAAATTGACCTGTACTAAAGCTCAGTTCAAAAGTCGGACAGGTTTTTCACTCAAATGTCTTCCTGTTCTTCGACACCTCACTTAGGTAGTTTGGTCAAAATCATATTGATGGACAAGGGACACCATATCTAAAATCAGTTTCGTGTGCTGATTTCAGATCTGTATTTAAAAATGTTCTACAATGAAAAATGGCTGAATTATGACATAATTAATATATGATAAAATCTTCAAATCCTTAATACAAAGAAACTATTTGTGCCAGGAGAAAATGGTTGAAAAATATGAATTCAGCTCGAAAACTAGTCAATAAATGGGTGTCCTGGTAGATGAAATTGGCGGATTCTTCCTAATGAGGGATCGAACTATAGGGAGAAATCTGAGTAAATGTCCGTGTTATTCAGCTGAAGACCAAAACCTGTCCGAAAAATTGACCTGTACTAAAGCTCAGTTCAAAAGTCGGACAGGTGTTTCACTCAAATGTCTTCCTGTTCTTCGACACCTCACTTAGGTAGTTTGGTCAAAATCATATTGATGGACAAGGGACACCATATCTAAAATCTGTTTCGTGTGCTGATTTCAGATCTGTATTTAAACAAATTCTACAATGAAAAATGGCTGAATTATGACATAATTTATATATGATAAAATCTTCAAATCCTTAATACAAAGAAACTATTTGTGCCAGGAGAAAATGGTTGACAAATATGAATTCAGCTCGAAAAACTAGTCAATAAATGGGTGTCCAGTGTCCTGGTAGATGAAATTGGCGGATTCTTCCTAATGAGGGATCGAACTATAGGGAGAAATCTGAGTAAATGTCCGTGTTATTCAGCTGAAGACCAAAACCTGTCCGAAAAATTGACCTGTACTAAAGCTCAGTTCAAAAGTCGGACAGGGTTGTTACTCAAAGGTCTTCCTGTTCTTCGACACTTCACTTAGGTAGTTTGGTCAAAATCATATTGATGGACAAGGGACACCATATCTAAAATCAGTTTCGTGTGCTGATTTCAGATCTGTATTTAAAAATGTTCTACAATGAAAAATGGCTGAATTATGACATAATTAATATATGATAAAATCTTCAAATCCTTAATACAAAGAAACTATTTGTGCCAGGAGAAAATGGTTGACAAATATGAATTCAGCTCGAAAAACTAGTCAATAAATGGGTGTCCAGTGTTCTGGTAGATTAAATCGGTGGATTCTTCATAATGAGGGATCGAACTATAGGGAGAAATCTGAGTAAATGTCCGTGTTATTCAGCTGAAGACCAAAACCTGTCCGAAAAATTGACCTGTACTAAAGCTCAGTTCAAAAGTCGGACAGGTGTTTCACTCAAATGTCTTCCTGTTCTTCGACGCCTCACTTAGGTAGTTTGGTCAAAATCATATTGATGGACAAGGGACACCATATCTAAAATCAGTTTCGTGTGCTGATTTCAGATCTGTATTTAAAAATGTTCTACAATGAAAAATGGCTGAATTATGACATAATTAATATATGATAAAATCTTCAAATCCTTAATACAAAGAAACTATTTGTGCCAGGAGAAAATGGTTGAAAAATATGAATTCAGCTCGAAAAACTAGTCAATAAATGGGTGTCCAGTGTCCTGGTAGATGAAATTGGCGGATTCTTCCTAATGAGGGATCGAACTATAGGGAGAAATCTGAGTAAATGTCCGTGTTATTCAGCTGAAGACCAAAACCTGTCCGAAAAATTGACCTGTACTAAAGCTCAGTTCAAAAGTCGGACAGGTGTTTCACTCAAATGTCTTCCTGTTCTTCAACACCTCACTTAGGTAGTTTGGTCAAAATCATATTGATGGACAAGGGACACCACATCTAAAATCAGTTTCGTGTGCTGATTTCAGATCTGTATTTAAAAAATGTTCTACAATGAAAAATGGCTGAATTATGACATAATTAATATATGATAAAATCTTCAAATCCTTAATACAAAGAAACTATTTGTGCCAGGAGAAAATGGTTGAAAAATATGAATTCAGCTCGAAAAACTAGTCAATAAATGGGTGTCCAGTGTCCTGGTAGATGAAATTGGCGGATTCTTCCTAATGAGGGATCGAACTATAGGGAGAAATCTGAGTAAATGTCCGTGTTATTCAGCTGAAGACCAAAACCTGTCCGAAAAATTGACCTGTACTAAAGCTCAGTTCAAAAGTCGGACAGGTTTTTCACTCAAATGTCTTCCTGTTCTTCGACACCTCACTTAGGTAGTTTGGTCAAAATCATATTGATGGACAAGGGACACCATATCTAAAATCAGTTTCGTGTGCTGATTTCAGATCTGTATTTAAAAATGTTCTACAATGAAAAATGGCTGAATTATGACATAATTAATATATGATAAAATCTTCAAATCCTTAATACAAAGAAACTATTTGTGCCAGGAGAAAATGGTTGAAAAATATGAATTCAGCTCGAAAAACTAGTCAATAAATGGGTGTCCAGTGTCCTGGTAGATGAAATTGGCGGATTCTTCCTAATGAGGGATCGAACTATAGGGAGAAATCTGAGTAAATGTCCGTGTTATTCAGCTGAAGACCAAAACCTGTCCGAAAAATTGACCTGTACTAAAGCTCAGTTCAAAAGTCGGACAGGTTTTCACTCAAATGTCTTCCTGTTCTTCGACACCTCACTTAGGTAGTTTGGTCAAAATCATATTGATGGACAAGGGACACCATATCTAAAATCAGTTTCGTGTGCTGATTTCAGATCTGTATTTAAAAATGTTCTACAATGAAAAATGGCTGAATTATGACATAATTAATATATGATAAAATCTTCAAATCCTTAATACAAAGACACTATTTGTGCCAGGAGAAAATGGTTGAAAAATATGAATTCAGCTCGAAAAACTAGTCAATAAATGGGTGTCCAGTGTCCTGGTTGATTGAATTCGGTGGATTCTTCTCGAAAATGTTACCTTCCTAATGAGGGATCGAACTATAGGGAGAAATCTGAGTAAATGTCCGTGTTATTCAGCTGAAGACCAAAACCTGTCCGAAAAATTGACCTGTACTAAAGCTCAGTTCAAAAGTCGGACAGGTTTTTCACTCAAATGTCTTCCTGTTCTTCGACACCTCACTTAGGTAGTTTGGTCAAAATCATATTGATGGACAAGGGACACCATATCTAAAATCAGTTTCGTGTGCTGATTTCAGATCTGTATTTAAAAATGTTCTACAATGAAAAATGGCTGAATTATGACATAATTATATATGATAAAATCTTCAAATCCTTAATACAAAGAAACTATTTGTGCCAGGAGAAAATGGTTGACAAATATGAATTCAGCTCGAAAAACTAGTCAATAAATGGGTGTCCAGTGTCCTGGTAGATGAAATTGGCGGATTCTTCCTAATGAGGGATCGAACTATAGGGAGAAATCTGAGTAAATGTCCGTGTTATTCAGATGAAGACCAAAACCTGTCCGAAAAATTGACCTGTACTAAAGCTCAGTTCAAAAGTCGGACAGGGTTTTTACTCAAATGTCTTCCTGTTCTTCGACACCTCACTTAGGTAGTTTGGTCAAAATCATATTGATGGACAAGGGACACCATATCTAAAATCAGTTTCGTGTGCTGATTTCAGATCTGTATTTAAAAATGTTCTACAATGAAAAATGGCTGAATTATGACATAATTAATATATGATAAAATCTTCAAATCCTTAATACGAAGACACTATTTGTGCCAGGAGAAAATGGTTGATATATTTGAAATCAGCACGAAAAATTGGTCAATAAATGGGTGTCCAGTGTTCTGGTAGATTAAATCGGTGGATTCTTCTCGAAAATGTTACCTTCCTAATGAGGAATCGAACTGTATGGAGACATCTGAGTAAATGTCCGTGTTATTCAGCTGAAGACCAAAACCTGTCCGAAAAATTGACCTGTACTAAAGCTCAGTTCAAAAGTCGGACAGGTTTTCACTCAAATGTCTTCCTGTTCTTCGACGCCTCACTTAGGTAGTTTGGTCAAAATCATATTGATGGACAAGGGACACCATATCTAAAATCAGTTTCGTGTGCTGATTTCAGATCTGTATTTAAAAATGTTCTACAATGAAAAATGGCTGAATTATGACATAATTAATATATGATAAAATCTTCAAATCCTTAATACAAAGAAACTATTTGTGCCAGGAGAAAATGGTTGAAAAATATGAATTCAGCTCGAAAAACTAGTCAATAAATGGGTGTCCAGTGTCCTGGTAGATGAAATTGGCGGATTCTTCCTAATGAGGGATCGAACTATAGGGAGAAATCTGAGTAAATGTCCGTGTTATTCAGCTGAAGACCAAAACCTGTCCGAAAAATTGACCTGTACTAAAGCTCAGTTCAAAAGTCGGACAGGTGTTTCACTCAAATGTCTTCCTGTTCTTCGACACCTCACTTAGGTAGTTTGGTCAAAATCATATTGATGGACAAGGGACACCATATATAAAATCAGTTTCGTGTGCTGATTTCAGATCTGTATTATAAAATGTTCTTCAATGAAAAATGGCTGAATTATGACATAATTAATATATGATGAAATCTTCAAATCCTTAATACAAAGAAACTATTTGTGCCAGGAGAAAATGGTTGAAAAATATGAATTCAGCTCGAAAAACTAGTCAATAAATGGGTGTCCAGTGTCCTGGTAGATGAAATTGGCGGATTCTTCCTAATGAGGGATCGAACTATAGGGAGAAATCTGAGTAAATGTCCGTGTTATTCAGCTGAAGACCAAAACCTGTCCGAAAAATTGACCTGTACTAAAGCTCAGTTCAAAAGTCGGACAGGTTTTTCACTCAAATGTCTTCCTGTTCTTCGACACTTCACTTAGGTAGTTTGGTCAAAATCATATTGATGGACAAGGGACACCATATATAAAATCAGTTTCGTGTGCTGATTTCAGATCTGTATTTTAAAATGTTCTACAATGAAAAATGCCTGAATTATGACATAAATTATATATGATACAATCTTCAAATCCTTAATACAAAGAAACTATTTGTGCCAGGAGAAAATGGTTGAAAAATATGAATTCAGCTCGAAAAACTAGTCAATAAATGGGTGTCCAGTGTCCTGGTAGATGAAATTGGCGGATTCTTCCTAATGAGGGATCGAACTATAGGGAGAAATCTGAGTAAATGTCCGTGTTATTCAGCTGAAGACCAAAACCTGTCCGAAAAATTGACCTGTACTAAAGCTCAGTTCAAAAGTCGGACAGATTTTCACTCAAATGTCTTCCTGTTCTTCGACACCTCACTTAGGTAGTTTGGTCAAAATCATATTGATGGACAAGGGACACCACATCTAAAATCAGTTTCGTGTGCTGATTTCAGATCTGTATTTAAAAATGTTCTACAATGAAAAATGGCTGAATTATGACATAATTAATATATGATAAAATCTTCAAATCCTTAATACGAAGACACTATTTGTGCCAGGCGAAAATGGTTGATATATTTGAAATCAGCACGAAAAATTGGTCAATAAATGGGTGTCCAGTGTTCTGGTAGATTAAATCGGTGGATTCTTCTCGAAAATGTTACCTTCCTAATGAGGGATCGAACTGTAGTGAGAAATCTGAGTAAATGTCCGCGTTATTCAGCTGAAGACCAAAACCTGTCCGAAAAATTGACCTGTACTAAAGCTCAGTTCAAAAGTCGGACAGGTTTTTCACTCAAATGTCTTCCTGTTCTTCGACACCTCACTTAGGTAGTTTGGTCAAAATCATATTGATGGACAAGGGACACCATATCTAAAATCAGTTTCGTGTGCTGATTTCAGATCTGTATTTAAAAATGTTCTACAATGAAAAATGGCTGAATTATGACATAATTAATATATGATAAAATCTTCAAATCCTTAATACAAAGAAACTATTTGTGCCAGGAGAAAATGGTTGAAAAATATGAATTCAGCTCGAAAAACTAGTCAATAAATGGGTGTCCTGGTAGATGAAATTGGCGGATTCTTCCTAATGAGGGATCGAACTATAGGGAGAAATCTGAGTAAATGTCCGTGTTATTCAGCTGAAGACCAAAACCTGTCCGAAAAATTGACCTGTACTAAAGCTCAGTTCAAAAGTCGGACAGGTTTTTCACTCAAATGTCTTCCTGTTCTTCGACACCTCACTTAGGTAGTTTGGTCAAAATCATATTGATGGACAAGGGACACCATATCTAAAATCAGTTTCGTGTGCTGATTTCAGATCTGTATTTAAAAATGTTCTACAATGAAAAATGGCTGAATTATGACATAATTAATATATGATAAAATCTTCAAATCCTTAATACAAAGAAACTATTTGTGCCAGGAGAAAATGGTTGAAAAATATGAATTCAGCTCGAAAAACTAGTCAATAAATGGGTGTCCAGTGTCCTGGTAGATGAAATTGGCGGATTCTTCCTAATGAGGGATCGAACTATAGGGAGAAATCTGAGTAAATGTCCGTGTTATTCAGCTGAAGACCAAAACCTGTCCGAAAAATTGACCTGTACTAAAGCTCAGTTCAAAAGTCGGACAGGTGTTTCACTCAAATGTCTTCCTGTTCTTCGACGCCTCACTTAGGTAGTTTGGTCAAAATCATATTGATGGAGAAGGGACACCATATCTAAAATCAGTTTCGTGTGCTGATTTCAGATCTGTATTTAAAACAATTCTACAATGAAAAATGGCTGAATTATGACATAATTAATATATGATAAATTCTTCAAATCCTTAATACAAAGAAACTATTTGTGCCAGGAGAAAATGGTTGAAAAATATGAATTCAGCTTGAAAAACTAGTCAATAAATGGGTGTCCAGTGTCCTGGTAGATGAAATTGGCGGATTCTTCCTAATGAGGGATCGAACTATAGGGAGAAATCTGAGTAAATGTCCGTGTTATTCAGCTGAAGACCAAAACCTGTCCGAAAAATTGACCTGTACTAAAGCTCAGTTCAAAAGTCGGACAGGTTTTCACTCAAATGTCTTCCTGTTCTTCGACACCTCACTTAGGTAGTTTGGTCAAAATCATATTGATGGACAAGGGACACCATATCTAAAATCAGTTTCGTGTGCTGATTTCAGATCTGTATTTTAAAATGTTCTACAATGAAAAATGGCTGAATTATGACATAATTAATATATGATAAAATCTTCAAATCCTTAATACAAAGAAACTATTTGTGCCAGGAGAAAATGGTTGAAAAATATGAATTCAGCTCGAAAAACTAGTCAATAAATGGGTGTCCAGTGTCCTGGTAGATGAAATTGGCGGATTCTTCCTAATGAGGGATCGAACTATAGGGAGAAATCTGAGTAAATGTCCGTGTTATTCAGCTGAAGACCAAAACCTGTCCGAAAAATTGACCTGTACTAAAGCTCAGTTCAAAAGTCGGACAGGTGTTTCACTCAAATGTCTTCCTGTTCTTCGACACCTCACTTAGGTAGTTTGGTCAAAATCATATTGATGGACAAGGGACACCATATCTAAAATCAGTTTCGTGTGCTGATTTCAGATCTGTATTTAAAAATGTTCTTCAATGAAAAATGGCTGAATTATGACATAATTAATATATGATAAAATCTTCAAATCCTTAATACAAAGACACTATTTGTGCCAGGAGAAAATGGATGAAAAATATGAATTCAGCTCGAAAACTAGTCAATAAATGGGTGTCCAGTGTCCTGGTAGATGCAATTGGCGGATTCTTCCTAATGAGGGATCGAACTATAGGGAGAAATCTGAGTAAATGTCCGTGTTATTCAGCTGAAGACCAAAACCTGTCCGAAAAATTGACCTGTACTAAACCTCAGTTCAAAAGTCGGACAGGTGTTTCACTCAAATGTCTTCCTGTTCTTCGACACCTCACTTAGGTAGTTTGGTCAAAATCATATTGATGGACAAGGGACACCATATCTAAAATCAGTTTCGTGTGCTGATTTCAGATCTGTATTTAAAAATGTTCTACAATGAAAAATGGCTGAATTATGACATAATTAATATATGATAAAATCTTCAAATCCTTAATACAAAGAAACTATTTGTGCCAGGAGAAAATGGTTGAAAATATGAATTCAGCTCGAACAAGTCAATAAATGGGTGTCCAGTGTCCTGGTAGATGAAATTGGCGGATTCTTCCTAATGAGGGATCGAACTATAGGGAGAAATCTGAGTAAATGTCCGTGTTATTCAGCTGAAGACCAAAACCTGTCCGAAAAATTGACCTGTACTAAAGCTCAGTTCAAAAGTCGGACAGGTTTTTCACTCAAATGTCTTCCTGTTCTTCGACACCTCACTTAGGTAGTTTGGTCAAAATCATATTGATGGACAAGGGACACCATATCTAAAATCAGTTTCGTGTGCTGATTTCAGATCTGTATTTAAAAATGTTCTACAATGAAAAATGGCTGAATTATGACATAATTAATATATGATAAAATCTTCAAATCCTTAATACAAAGACACTATTTGTGCCAGGAGAAAATGGTTGATATATATGAAATCAGCACGAAAAATTGGTCAATAAATGGGTGTCCAGTGTTCTGGTAGATTAAATCGGTGGATTCTTCTCGAAAATGTTACCTTCCTAATGAGGGATCGAACTGTAGGGAGAAATCTGAGTAAATGTCCGTGTTATTCAGCTGAAGACCAAAACCTGTCCGAAAAATTGACCTGTACTAAAGCTCAGTTCAAAAGTCGGACAGGTTTTTCACTCAAATGTCTTGCTGTTCTTCGACACCTCACTTAGGTAGTTTGGTCAAAATCATATTGATGGACAAGGGACACCATATCTAAAATCAGTTTCGTGTGCTGATTTCAGATCTGTATTTAAAAATGTTCTACAATGAAAAATGCCTGAATTATGACATAATTTATATATGATAAAATCTTCAAATCCTTAATACAAAGCAACTATTTGTGCCAGGAGAAAATGGTTGACAAATATGAATTCAGCTCGAAAAACTAGTCAATAAATGGGTGTCCAGTGTCCTGGTAGATGAAATTGGCGGATTCTTCCTAATGAGGGATCGAACTATAGGGAGAAATCTGAGTAAATGTCCGTGTTATTCAGATGAAGACCAAAACCTGTCCGAAAAATTGACCTGTACTAAAGCTCAGTTCAAAAGTCGGACAGGGTTTTTACTCAAATGTCTTCCTGTTCTTCGACACCTCACTTAGGTAGTTTGGTCAAAATCATATTGATGGACAAGGGACACCATATCTAAAATCAGTTTCGTGTGCTGATTTCAGATCTGTATTTAAAAATGTTCTACAATGAAAAATGGCTGAATTATGACATAATTAATATATGATAAAATCTTCAAATCCTTAATACGAAGACACTATTTGTGCCAGGCGAAAATGGTTGATATATATGAAATCAGCACGAAAAATTGGTCAATAAATGGGTGTCCAGTGTTCTGGTAGATTAAATCGGTGGATTCTTCTCGAAAATGTTACCTTCCTAATGAGTGATCGAACTATAGGGAGAAATCTGAGTAAATGTCCGTGTTATTCAGCTGAAGACCAAAACCTGTCCGAAAAATTGACCTGTACTAAAGCTCAGTTCAAAAGTCGGACAGGTTTTTCACTCAAATGTCTTCCTGTTCTTCGACGCCTCACTTAGGTAGTTTGGTCAAAATCATATTGATGGACAAGGGACACCATATCTAAAATCAGTTTCGTGTGCTGATTTCAGATCTGTATTTAAAAATGTTCTACAATGAAAAATGGCTGAATTATGACATAATTAATATATGATAAAATCTTCAAATCCTTAATACAAAGAAACTATTTGTGCCAGGAGAAAATGGTTGAAA
Organism: Paralithodes platypus; assembly: GCA_032716605.1. NCBI lineage: Eukaryota > Metazoa > Arthropoda > Malacostraca > Decapoda > Lithodidae > Paralithodes > Paralithodes platypus. The sequence goes on along the minus strand of CM064514.1, from coordinate 16,486,104 downwards.
AATATGAATTCAGCTCGAAAAACTAGTCAATAAATGGGTGTCCAGTGTCCTGGTAGATGAAATTGGCGGATTCTTCCTAATGAGGGATCGAACTATAGGGAGAAATCTGAGTAAATGTCCGTGTTATTCAGCTGAAGACCAAAACCTGTCCGAAAAATTGACCTGTACTAAAGCTCAGTTCAAAAGTCGGACAGGTGTTTCACTCAAATGTCTTCCTGTTCTTCGACGCCTCACTTAGGTAGTTTGGTCAAAATCATATTGATGGACATGGGACACCATATATAAAATCAGTTTCGTGTGCTGATTTCAGATCTGTATTTAAAAAAAATCTACAATGAAAAATGGCTGAATTATGACATAATTAATATATGATGAAATCTTCAAATCCTTAATACAAAGAAACTATTTGTGCCAGGAGAAAATGGTTGAAAAATATGAATTCAGCTCGAAAAACTAGTCAATAAATGAGTGTCCAGTGTCCTGGTAGATGAAATTGGCGGATTCTTCCTAATGAGGGATCGAACTATAGGGAGAAATCTGAGTAAATGTCCGTGTTATTCAGCTGGACCAAAACCTGTCCGAAAAATTGACCTGTACTGAAGCTCAGTTCAAAAGTCGGACAGGGTTTTTACTCATATGTCTTCCTGTTCTTCGACACTTCACTTAGGTAGTTTGGTCAAAATCCTATTGATGGACAAGGGACACCATATTAAATCAGTTTCATGTGCTGATTTCAGATCTGTATTTAAAAATGTTCTTCAATGAAAAATGGCTGAATTATGACATAATTAATATATGATAAAATCTTCAAATCCTTAATACAAAGACACTATTTGTGCCAGGAGAAAATGGATGAAAAATATGAATTCAGCTCGAAAACTAGTCAATAAATGGGTGTCCAGTGTCCTGGTAGATGCAATTGGCGGATTCTTCCTAATGAGGGATCGAACTATAGGGAGAAATCTGAGTAAATGTCCGTGTTATTCAGCTGAAGACCAAAACCTGTCCGAAAAATTGACCTGTACTAAACCTCAGTTCAAAAGTCGGACAGGTGTTTCACTCAAATGTCTTCCTGTTCTTCGACACCTCACTTAGGTAGTTTTGTCAAAATCATATTGATGGACAAGGGACACCATATCTAAAATCAGTTTCGTGTGCTGATTTCAGATCTGTCATTAAAAATGTTCTACAATGAAAAATGCCTGAATTATGACATAATTATATATGATAAAATCTTCAAATCCTTAATTCAAAGAAACTATTTGTGCCAGGAGAAAATGGTTGACAAATATGAATTCAGCTCGAAAAACTAGTCAATAAATGGGTGTCCAGTGTCCTGGTAGATGAAATTGGCGGATTCTTCCTAATGAGGGATCGAACTATAGGGAGAAATCTGAGTAAATGTCCGTGTTATTCAGATGAAGACCAAAACCTGTCCGAAAAATTGACCTGTACTAAAGCTCAGTTCAAAAGTCGGACAGGGTTTTTACTCAAATGTCTTCCTGTTCTTCAACACCTCACTTAGGTAGTTTGGTCAAAATCATATTGATGGACAAGGGACACCACATCTAAAATCAGTTTCGTGTGCTGATTTCAGATCTGTATTTAAAAATGTTCTACAATGAAAAATGGCTGAATTATGACATAATTAATATATGATAAAATCTTCAAATCCTTAATACGAAGACACTATTTGTGCCAGGCGAAAATGGTTGATATATTTGAAATCAGCACGAAAAATTGGTCAATAAATGGGTGTCCAGTGTTCTGGTAGATTAAATCGGTGGATTCTTCTCGAAAATGTTACCTTCCTAATGAGGGATCGAACTGTATGGAGAAATCTGAGTAAATGTCCGTGTTATTCAGCTGAAGACCAAAACCTGTCCGAAAAATTGACCTGTACTAAAGCTCAGTTCAAAAGTCGGACAGGGTTTTTACTCAAATGTCTTCCTGTTCTTCAACACCTCACTTAGGTAGTTTGGTCAAAATCATATTGATGGACAAGGGACACCATATCTAAAATCAGTTTCGTGTGCTGATTTCAGATCTGTATTTAAAAATGTTCTACAATGAAAAATGGCTGAATTATGACATAATTAATATATGATAAAATCTTCAAATCCTTAATACAAAGAAACTATTTGTGCCAGGAGAAAATGGTTGAAAAATATGAATTCAGCTCAAAAAACTAGTCAATAAATGGGTGTCCTGGTAGATGAAATTGGCGGATTCTTCCTAATGAGGGATCGAACTATAGGGAGAAATCTGAGTAAATGTCCGTGTTATTCTGCTGAAGACCAAAACCTGTCCGAAAAATTGACCTGTACTAAAGCTCAGTTCAAAAGTCGGACAGGTTTTTCACTCAAATGTCTTCCTGTTCTTCGACACCTCACTTAGGTAGTTTGGTCAAAATCATATTGATGGACAAGGGACACCATATCTAAAATCAGTTTCGTGTGCTGATTTCAGATCTGTATTTAAAAATGTTCTACAATGAAAAATGGCTGAATTATGACATAATTAATATATGATAAAATCTTCAAATCCTTAATACAAAGAAACTATTTGTGCCAGGAGAAAATGGTTGAAAAATATGAATTCAGCTCGAAAAACTAGTCAATAAATGGGTGTCCAGTGTCCTGGTAGATGAAATTGGCGGATTCTTCCTAATGAGGGATCGAACTATAGGGAGAAATCTGAGTAAATGTCCGTGTTATTCAGCTGAAGACCAAAACCTGTCCGAAAAATTGACCTGTACTAAAGCTCAGTTCAAAAGTCGGACAGGTGTTTCACTCAAATGTCTTCCTGTTCTTCGACCTCACTTAGGTAGTTTGGTCAAAATCATATTGATGGACAAGGGACACCATATCTAAAATCAGTTTCGTGTGCTGATTTCAGATCTGTATTTAAAACAATTCTACAATGAAAAATGGCTGAATTATGACATAATTAATATATGATAAAATCTTCAAATCCTTAATACAAAGAAACTATTTGTGCCAGGAGAAAATGGTTGAAAAATATGAATTCAGCTCGAAAACTAGTCAATAAATGGGTGTCCAGTGTCCTGGTAGATGAAATTGGCGGATTCTTCCTAATGAGGGATCGAACTATAGGGAGAAATCTGAGTAAATGTCCGTGTTATTCAGCTGAAGACCAAAACCTGTCCGAAAAATTGACCTGTACTAAAGCTCAGTTCAAAAGTCGGACAGGTTTTTCACTCAAATGTCTTCCTGTTCTTCGACACCTCACTTAGGTAGTTTGGTCAAAATCATATTGATGGACAAGGGACACCATATCTAAAATCAGTTTCGTGTGCTGATTTCAGATCTGTATTTTAAAATGTTCTACAATGAAAAATGGCTGAATTATGACATAATTAATATATGATAAAATCTTCAAATCCTTAATACAAAGAAACTATTTGTGCCAGGAGAAAATGGTTGAAAAATATGAATTCAGCTCGAAAAACTAGTCAATAAATGGGTGTCCAGTGTCCTGGTAGATGAAATTGGCGGATTCTTCCTAATGAGGGATCGAACTATAGGGAGAAATCTGAGTAAATGTCCGTGTTATTCAGCTGAAGACCAAAACCTGTCCGAAAAATTGACCTGTACTAAAGCTCAGTTCAAAAGTCGGACAGGTGTTTCACTCAAATGTCTTCCTGTTCTTCGACGCCTCACTTAGGTAGTTTGGTCAAAATCATATTGATGGACAAGGGACACCATATCTAAAATCAGTTTCGTGTGCTGATTTCAGATCTGTATTTAAAAATGTTCTACAATGAAAAATGGCTGAATTATGACATAATTAATATATGATAAAATCTTCAAATCCTTAATACAAAGAAACTATTTGTGCCAGGAGAAAATGGTTGAAAAATATGAATTCAGCTCGAAAAACTAGTCAATAAATGAGTGTCCAGTGTCCTGGTAGATTAAATTTGTGGATTCTTCCTAATGAGGGATCGAACTATAGGGAGAAATCTGAGTAAATGTCCGTGTTATTCAGCTGGACCAAAACCTGTCCGAAAAATTGACCTGTACTAAAGCTCAGTTCAAAAGTCGGACAGGGTTTTTACTCAAATGTCTTCCTGTTCTTCGACACTTCACTTAGGTAGTTTGGTCAAAATCATATTGATGGACAAGGGACACCATATATAAAATCAGTTTCGTGTGCTGATTTCAGATCTGTATTTAAAAATGTTCTTCAATGAAAAATGGCTGAATTATGACATAATTAATATATGATAAAATCTTCAAATCCTTAATACAAAGACACTATTTGTGCCAGGAGAAAATGGATGAAAAATATGAATTCAGCTCGAAAACTAGTCAATAAATGGGTGTCCAGTGTCCTGGTAGATGCAATTGGCGGATTCTTCCTAATGAGGGATCGAACTATAGGGAGAAATCTGAGTAAATGTCCGTGTTATTCAGCTGAAGACCAAAACCTGTCCGAAAAATTGACCTGTACTAAACCTCAGTTCAAAAGTCGGACAGGTGTTTCACTCAAATGTCTTCCTGTTCTTCGACACCTCACTTAGGTAGTTTTGTCAAAATCATATTGATGGACAAGGGACACCATATCTAAAATCAGTTTCGTGTGCTGATTTCAGATCTGTCTTTAAAAATGTTCTACAATGAAAAATGCCTGAATTATGACATAATTATATATGATAAAATCTTCAAATCCTTAATTCAAAGAAACTATTTGTGCCAGGAGAAAATGGTTGACAAATATGAATTCAGCTCGAAAAACTAGTCAATAAATGGGTGTCCAGTGTCCTGGTAGATGAAATTGGCGGATTCTTCCTAATGAGGGATCGAACTATAGGGAGAAATCTGAGTAAATGTCCGTGTTATTCAGATGAAGACCAAAACCTGTCCGAAAAATTGACCTGTACTAAAGCTCAGTTCAAAAGTCGGACAGGGTTTTTACTCAAATGTCTTCCTGTTCTTCAACACCTCACTTAGGTAGTTTGGTCAAAATCATATTGATGGACAAGGGACACAAAATCAGTTTCGTGAGCTGATTTCAGATCTGTATTTAAAAATGTTCTACAATGAAAAATGGCTGAATTATGACATAATTAATATATAAAATCTTCAAATCCTTAATACGAAGACACTATTTGTGCCAGGCGAAAATGGTTGATATATTTGAAATCAGCACGAAAAATTGGTCAATAAATGGGTGTCCAGTGTTCTGGTAGATTAAATCGGTGGATTCTTCTCGAAAATGTTACCTTCCTAATGAGGGATCGAACTGTAGGGAGAAATCTGAGTAAATGTCCGTGTTATTCAGCTGAAGACCAAAACCTGTCCGAAAAATTGACCTGTACTAAAGCTCAGTTCAAAAGTCGGACAGGTGTTTCAATCAAATGTCTTCCTGTTCTTCGACGCCTCACTTAGGTAGTTTGGTCAAAATCATATTGATGGACAAGGGACACCATATCTAAAATCAGTTTCGTGTGCTGATTTCAGATCTGTATTTAAAAATGTTCTACAATGAAAAATGGCTGAATTATGACATAATTAATATATGATAAAATCTTCAAATCCTTAATACAAAGAAACTATTTGTGCCAGGAGAAAATGGTTGAAAAATATGAATTCAGCTCGAAAAACTAGTCAATAAATGGGTGTCCAGTGTCCTGGTAGATGAAATTGGCGGATTCTTCCTAATGAGGGATCGAACTATAGGGAGAAATCTGAGTAAATGTCCGTGTTATTCAGCTGAAGACCAAAACCTGTCCGAAAAATTGACCTGTACTAAAGCTCAGTTCAAAAGTCGGACAGGTTTTTCACTCAAATGTCTTCCTGTTCTTCGACACCTCACTTAGGTAGTTTGGTCAAAATCATATTGATGGACATGGGACACCATATAAAATCTGTTTCGTGTGCTGATTTCAGATCTGTATTTAAAAATGTTCTACAATGAAAAATGGCTGAATTATGACATAATTAATATATGATGAAATCTTCAAATCCTTAATACAAAGAAACTATTTGTGCCAGGAGAAAATGGTTGAAAAATATGAATTCAGCTCGAAAAACTAGTCAATAAATGAGTGTCCAGTGTCCTGGTAGATGAAATTGGCGGATTCTTCCTAATGAGGGATCGAACTATAGGGAGAAATCTGAGTAAATGTCCGTGTTATTCAGCTGGACCAAAACCTGTCCGAAAAATTGACCTGTACTAAAGCTCAGTTCAAAAGTCGGACAGGGTCTTTACTCATATGTCTTCCTGTTCTTCGACACTTCACTTAGGTAGTTTGGTCAAAATCATATTGATGGACAAGGGACACCATATATAAAATCAGTTTCGTGTGCTGATTTCAGATCTGTATTTAAAAATGTTCTTCAATGAAAAATGGCTGAATTATGACATAATTAATATATGATAAAATCTTCAAATCCTTAATACAAAGACACTATTTGTGCCAGGAGAAAATGGATGAAAAATATGAATTCAGCTCGAAAACTAGTCAATAAATGGGTGTCCAGTGTCCTGGTAGATGCAATTGGCGGATTCTTCCTAATGAGGGATCGAACTATAGGGAGAAATCTGAGTAAATGTCCGTGTTATTCAGCTGAAGACCAAAACCTGTCCGAAAAATTGACCTGTACTAAACCTCAGTTCAAAAGTCGGACAGGTGTTTCACTCAAATGTCTTCCTGTTCTTCGACACCTCACTTAGGTAGTTTGGTCAAAATCATATTGATGGACAAGGGACACCATATCTAAAATCAGTTTCGTGTGCTGATTTCAGATCTGTCATTAAAAATGTTCTACAATGAAAAATGCCTGAATTATGACATAATTTATATATGATAAAATCTTCAAATCCTTAATTCAAAGAAACTATTTGTGCCAGGAGAAAATGGTTGACAAATATGAATTCAGCTCGAAAAACTAGTCAATAAATGGGTGTCCAGTGTCCTGGTAGATGAAATTGGCGGATTCTTCCTAATGAGGGATCGAACTATAGGGAGAAATCTGAGTAAATGTCCGTGTTATTCAGATGAAGACCAAAACCTGTCCGAAAAATTGACCTGTACTAAAGCTCAGTTCAAAAGTCGGACAGGGTTTTTACTCAAATGTCTTCCTGTTCTTCGACACCTCACTTAGGTAGTTTGGTCAAAATCATATTGATGGACAAGGGACACCACATCTAAAATCAGTTTCGTGTGCTGATTTCAGATCTGTATTTAAAAATGTTCTACAATGAAAAATGGCTGAATTATGACATAATTAATATATGATAAAATCTTCAAATCCTTAATACGAAGACACTATTTGTGCCAGGCGAAAATGGTTGATATATTGAAATCAGCACGAAAAATTGGTCAATAAATGGGTGTCCAGTGTTCTGGTAGATTAAATCGGTGGATTCTTCTCGAAAATGTTACCTTCCTAATGAGGGATCGAACTGTAGGGAGAAATCTGAGTAAATGTCCGTGTTATTCAGCTGAAGACCAAAACCTGTCCGAAAAATTGACCTGTACTAAAGCTCAGTTCAAAAGTCGGACAGGTTTTTCACTCAAATGTCTTCCTGTTCTTCGACGCCTCACTTAGGTAGTTTGGTCAAAATCATATTGATGGACAAGGGACACCATATCTAAAATCAGTTTCGTGTGCTGATTTCAGATCTGTATTTAAAAATGTTCTACAATGAAAAATGGCTGAATTATGACATAATTAATATATGATAAAATCTTCAAATCCTTAATACAAAGAAACTATTTGTGCCAGGAGAAAATGGTTGAAAAATATGAATTCAGCTCGAAAAACTAGTCAATAAATGGGTGTCCAGTGTCCTGGTAGATGAAATTGGCGGATTCTTCCTAATGAGGGATCGAACTATAGGGAGAAATCTGAGTAAATGTCCGTGTTATTCAGCTGAAGACCAAAACCTGTCCGAAAAATTGACCTGTACTAAAGCTCAGTTCAAAAGTCGGACAGGTGTTTCACTCAAATGTCTTCCTGTTCTTCGACACTTCACTTAGGTAGTTTGGTCAAAATCATATTGATGGACAAGGGACACCATATATAAAATCAGTTTCGTGTGCTGATTTCAGATCTGTATTTTAAAAAAATCTACAATGAAAAATGGCTGAATTATGACATAATTAATATATGATGAAATCTTCAAATCCTTAATACAAAGAAACTATTTGTGCCAGGAGAAAATGGTTGAAAAAAATGAATTCAGCTCGAAAAACTAGTCAATAAATGAGTGTCCAGTGTCCTGGTAGATGAAATTGGCGGATTCTTCCTAATGAGGGATCGAACTATAGGGAGAAATCTGAGTAAATGTCCGTGTTATTCAGCTGGACCAAAACCTGTCCGAAAAATTGACCTGTACTAAACCTCAGTTCAAAAGTCGGACAGGGTTTTTACTCAAATGTCTTCCTGTTCTTCGACACTTCACTTAGGTAGTTTGGTCAAAATCATATTGATGGACAAGGGACACCATATATAAAATCAGTTTCGTGTGCTGATTTCAGATCTGTATTTAAAAATGTTCTACAATGAAAAATGGCTGAATTATGACATAATTAATATATGATAAAATCTTCAAATCCTTAATACAAAGACACTATTTGTGCCAGGAGAAAATGGTTGAAAAATATGAATTCAGCTCGAAAACTAGTCAATAAATGGGTGTCCAGTGTCCTGGTAGATGCAATTGGCGGATTCTTCCTAATGAGGGATCGAACTATAGGGAGAAATCTGAGTAAATGTCCGTGTTATTCAGCTGAAGACCAAAACCTGTCCGAAAAATTGACCTGTACTAAACCTCAGTTCAAAAGTCGGACAGGTGTTTCACTCAAATGTCTTCCTGTTCTTCGACACCTCACTTAGGTAGTTTGGTCAAAATCATATTGATGGACAAGGGACACCATATCTAAAATCAGTTTCGTGTGCTGATTTCAGATCTGTCTTTAAAAATGTTCTACAATGAAAAATGCCTGAATTATGACATAAATTATATATGATACAATCTTCAAATCCTTAATACAAAGAAACTATTTGTGCCAGGAGAAAATGGTTGAAAAATATGAATTCAGCTCGAAAAACTAGTCAATAAATGGGTGTCCAGTGTCCTGGTAGATGAAATTGGCGGATTCTTCCTAATGAGGGATCGAACTATAGGGAGAAATCTGAGTAAATGTCCGTGTTATTCAGATGAAGACCAAAACCTGTCCGAAAAATTGACCTGTACTAAAGCTCAGTTCAAAAGTCGGACAGGGTTTTTACTCAAATGTCTTCCTGTTCTTCGACACCTCACTTAGGTAGTTTGGTCAAAATCATATTGATGGACAAGGGACACCATATCTAAAATCAGTTTCGTGTGCTGATTTCAGATCTGTATTTAAAAATGTTCTACAATGAAAAATGGCTGAATTATGACATAATTAATATATGATAAAATCTTCAAATCCTTAATACGAAGACACTATTTGTGCCAGGAGAAAATGGTTGAAAAAAATGAATTCAGCACGAAAAACTAGTCAATAAATGGGTGTCCAGTGTCCTGGTAGATGAAATTGGCGGATTCTTCTCGAATTCCTAATGAGGGATCGAACTATAGGGAGAAATCTGAGTAAATGTCCGTGTTATTCAGCTGAAGACCAAAACCTGTCCGAAAAATTGACCTGTACTAAAGCTCAGTTCAAAAGTCGGACAGGTGTTTCACTCAAATGTCTTCCTGTTCTTCGACGCCTCACTTAGGTAGTTTGGTCAAAATCATATTGATGGACAAGGGACACCATATCTAAAATCAGTTTCGTGTGCTGATTTCAGATCTGTATTTAAAAATGTTCTACAATGAAAAATGGCTGAATTATGACATAATTAATATATGATAAAATCTTCAAATCCTTAATACAAAGAAACTATTTGTGCCAGGAGAAAATGGTTGAAAAATATGAATTCAGCTCGAAAAACTAGTCAATAAATGGGTGTCCAGTGTCCTGGTAGATGAAATTGGCGGATTCTTCCTAATGAGGGATCGAACTATAGGGAGAAATCTGAGTAAATGTCCGTGTTATTCAGCTGAAGACCAAAACCTGTCCGAAAAATTGACCTGTACTAAAGCTCAGTTCAAAAGTCGGACAGGTTTTTCACTCAAATGTCTTCCTGTTCTTCGACAC
>CM064514.1:16450852-16475842 GCA_032716605.1 Paralithodes platypus | reverse complement strand
ACTCACTAGAGCGACCTGCACAAGGGGCCCAGAGGCTCCGTTGCCATGCCTATAGCATTTTGGCGCCGTTCAGAGCGACCTGTGCACTGCATCGTCCGATACACCCCTCCTAATTAACTATAGGCCAAAGGAGTATCAGCTCTGCAGCGAGATCACGGCTTTTACCATGTTTGCCTGCACGATAGGGTCGTCGTGCAGTCGTTCGCTTACTAAGAGGCTCTGTAAGAGGCGTGCGACTCACCGACAATTCGGTAGCATTCCAACTAGGTCACCGAGTTTCTCCTCAAGAGGTAGCAAACCGGCTCATCTAGCCTCGCACCACACGCATTACAGGTCTCAGAGCTACCCAGAGCTGGCTCCCTTGAATCACAAGGCAATGGGGGCCAACCCAAGCAAACCTGAGGTTTTAAGGAGTCGTCAACTCTCGCAAATGTTAGACTTACAGGAACAGACAGGCCAATGTGGGAAACCTCACCCAGCATCAACCTGCCCGCCTGGAATCTGTGTCCGTGTCTCAATTCTATGGTCATATAGGTTGCCCAAACCCATTCCGGTTACTGCTTGCCCAGGAAAACTCTTAACGATATCTGCATATCAAGTGTTTCCGCAGTTTCCCAGCTTTTATGCCTAGAATGCCCTCTGAGACCACGGAGCACAAAAATCCAACATTTTTGGAGAGCCTCGTCCCTATAGTATATACAGACCCGCACCGAACATAACCAGTGGATCTTTCCAACTTAACCTCAATGATACGTTAAACTGCCCTTTAGGGCCTGAAAAACGGGTAATACCACATAGTAGATGCGTTCCCAAGTTGCACGTAATTAGCTTTTCGCGAAATTCGTTTTTCGGCGGCCACGGCCTCAGACCCGTTTTTTGCACGTTTTTGCTCGCAGGTGACCGTTTCGGTAAAACCGATCAAGTTTTTCGTTTAATCTGCCACCTGGAACGGGGTTGGTCATGAATTCGATCTCAATCGATCTCAAGCCATGGGCCACCATGGGCCACCATGGCTTGCAAACTAATTCGTGGCAAAAACCCTTTCCCGGAGGCGGGGAGGCGGTTTAAACAAATCGCTTGGTCGGTTTTAACACGACCGTCACCTGCTAGCAAATCCGTGAGAAAACGGCTCTGAAACGGCGGTCGCCGAAAAACGCGTTTCATCTTACCGCCTCATGGGAAGCGTTTTTGCACGGATTCGCTCTCAAGCCACGGTGGCGGTGTTTGACCCTCCTAGTGATCATTTTCCCGCCTCCTGGGAAGGGTTTTTGCCCGGATTCGATCTCAAGCCACGGTGGTGGTGGTGGTGGTGGTGGTGGTGGTGGTGGTGGTGGTGGTGCTTAACCCTCCTAGTGATCATCTTCCCGCCTCCTGGGAAGAGTTTTTGCCCGGATTCGATCTCAAGCCACGGTGGTGGTGCTTAACCCTCCTAGTGATGATCTTCCCGCCTATTGGGAAGCGTTTTTGCCCGGATTCGATCTCAGGCCACGGTGGTGGTGTTTGACCGTCCTAGTGATCATCTCCCCTCCTCCTGGGAAGGGTTTTTGCCCGGATTCGATCTCAGCCCACGGTGGTGGCGTTTGACCCTCAAAGTGATCCTCTTCCCGCCTCTTGGGAAGGGTTTTTGCCCGGATTCGATCTGAAGCCACGGTGGTGGTGTTTGACCCTCAAAGTGATGATCTTCCCGCCTCTTGGGAAGGGTTTTGGGGCGGATTCGATCTCAAGCCACGGTGGTGGTGTTTGACCCTCCTAGTGATCATCTACCCGTCTCTTGGGAAGAGTTTTTGCCCGGATTCGATCTCAAGCCACGGTGGTGGTGCTTAACCCTCCTAGTGATGATCTTCCCGCCTATTGGGAAGAGTTTTTGCCCGGATTCGATCTCAGGCCACGGTGGTGGTTCTTGACCCTCCTAGTGATGATCTTCCCGCCTCCTGGGAAGGTTTTTGCCCGGATTCGATCTCAGGCCACGGTGGTGGTTCTTGACCCTCCTAGTGATGATCTTCCCGCCTCCTGGGAAGGGTTTTTGCCCGGATTCGATCTCAGGCCACGGTGGTGGTGTTTGACCGTCCTAGTGATCATCTCCCCTCCTCCTGGGAAGGGTTTTTGCCCGGATTCGATCTCAAGCCACGGTGGTGGCGTTTGACCCTCAAAGTGATCCTCTTCCCGCCTCTTGGGAAGGGTTTTTGCCCGGATTCGATCTGAAGCCACGGTGGTGGTGTTTGACCCTCAAAGTGATGATCTTCCCGCTTCTTGGGAAGGGTTTTGGGGCGGATTCGATCTCAAGCCACGGTGGTGGTGTTTGACCCTCCTAGTGATCATCTACCCGTCTCTTGGGAAGAGTTTTTGCCCGGATTCGATCTCAAGCCACGGTGGTGGTGCTTAACCCTCCTAGTGATGATCTTCCCGCCTATTGGGAAGAGTTTTTGCCCGGATTCGATCTCAGGCCACGGTGGTGGTTCTTGACCCTCCTAGTGATGATCTTCCCGCCTCCTGGGAAGGGTTTTTGCCGGATTCGATCTCAGGCCACGGTGGTGGTTCTTGACCCTCCTAGTGATGATCTTCCCGCCTCCTGGGAAGGGTTTTTGCCCGGATTCGATCTCAGGCCACGGTGGTGGTTCTTGACCCTCCTAGTGATCATCTTCCCGCCTCCTGGGAAGGGTTTTTGCCCGGATTCGATCTGAAGCCACGGTGGTGGTGTTTGGCCCTCAAAGTGATCTCATCTTCCCGCCTCTTGGGAAGGGTTTTTGGGCGGATTGGATCTCAAGCCACGGTGGTGGTGTTTGACCCTCCTAGTGATCATCTACCCGCCTCTTGGGAAGAGTTTTTGGGCGGATTCGATCTGAAGCCACGGTGGTGGTGTTTGACCCTCCTAGTGATCATCTACCCGCCTCTTGGGAAGGGTTTTTGGGCGGATTCGATCTCAAGCCACGGTGGTGGTGCTTGACCCTCCTAGTGATCATCTTCCCGCCTCCTGGGAAGGGTTTTTGCCCGGATTCGATCTGAAGCCACGGTGGTGGTGTTTGACCCTCAAAGTGATGATCTTCCCGCCTCTTGGGAAGGGTTTTGGGCGGATTCGATCTCAAGCCACGGTGGTGGTGTTTGACCCTCCTAGTGATCATCTACCCGCCTCTTGGGAAGGGTTTTTTGCCCGGATTCGATCTCAAGCCACGGTGGTGGTGGTGCTTGACCCTCCTAGTGATCATCTTCCCGCCTATTGGGAAGAGTTTTTGCCCGGATTCGATCTCAAGCCACGGTGGTGGTGCTTGACCCTCCTAGTGATCATCTTCCCGCCTATTGGGAAGAGTTTTTGCCCGGATTCGATCTCAGGCCACGGTGGTGGTGTTTGACCCTCAAAGTGATGATCTTCCCGCCTCTTGGGAAGGGTTTTGGGGCGGATTCGATCTCAGGCCACGGTGGGGATTCGATCTCAGGCCACGGTGGTGGTTCTTGACCCTCCTAGTGATGATCTTCCCGCCTCCTGGGAAGGGTTTTTGCCCGGATTCGATCTCAGGCCACGGTGGTGGTTCTTGACCCTCCTAGTGATCATCTTCCCGCCTCCTGGGAAGGGTTTTTGCCCGGATTCGATCTGAAGCCACCGTGGTGGTGTTTGACCCTCCTAGTGATGATCTTCCCGCCTCCTGGGAAGGGTTTTTGCCCGGATTCGATCTCAGGCCACGGTGGTGGTTCTTGACCCTCCTAGTGATCATCTTCCCGCCTCCTGGGAAGGGTTTTTGCCCGGATTCGATCTGAAGCCACGGTGGTGGTGTTTGACCCTCAAAGTGATGATCTTCCCGCCTCTTGGGAAGGGTTTTGGGGCGGATTCGATCTCAGGCCACGGTGGTGGTTCTTGACCCTCCTAGTGATGATCTTCCCGCCTCCTGGGAAGGGTTTTTGCCCGGATTCGATCTCAGGCCACGGTGGTGGTTCTTGACCCTCCTAGTGATCATCTTCCCGCCTCCTGGGAAGGGTTTTTTGCCCGGATTCGATCTGAAGCCACGGTGGTGGTGTTTGACCCTCCTAGTGATGATCTTCCCGCCTCCTGGGAAGGGTTTTTGCCCGGATTCGATCTCAAGCCACGGTGGTGGTGCTTAACCCTCCTAGTGATGATCTTCCCGCCTCTTGGGAAGGGTTTTTGCCCGGATTCGATCTCAAGCCACGGTGGTGGTGCTTAACCCTCCTAGTGATGATCTTCCCGCCTCCTGGGAAGAGTTTTTGCCCGGATTCGATCTCAGGCCACGGTGGTGGTTCTTGACCCTCCTAGTGATCATCTTCCCGCCTCCTGGGAAGGGTTTTTGCCCGGATTCGATCTCAGGCCACGGTGGTGGTTCTTGACCCTCCTAGTGATGATCTTCCCGCCTCCTGGGAAGGGTTTTTGCCCGGATTCGATCTCAGGCCACGGTGGTGGTTCTTGACCCTCCTAGTGATCATCTTCCCGCCTCCTGGGAAGGGTTTTTGCCCGGATTCGATCTGAAGCCACGGTGGTGGTGTTTGACCCTCAAAGTGATGATCTTCCCGCCTCTTGGGAAGGGTTTTGGGGCGGATTCGATCTCAGGCCACGGTGGTGGTTCTTGACCCTCCTAGTGATGATCTTCCCGCCTCCTGGGAAGGGTTTTTGCCCGGATTCGATCTCAGGCCACGGTGGTGGTTCTTGACCCTCCTAGTGATCATCTTCCCGCCTCCTGGGAAGGGTTTTTGCCCGGATTCGATCTGAAGCCACGGTGGTGGTGTTTGACCCTCCTAGTGATGATCTTCCCGCCTCCTGGGAAGGGTTTTTGCCCGGATTCGATCTCAGGCCACGGTGGTGGTTCTTGACCCTCCTAGTGATGATCTTCCCGCCTCTTGGGAAGGGTTTTTGCCCGGATTCGATCTCAAGCCACGGTGGTGGTGCTTAACCCTCCTAGTGATGATCTTCCCGCCTCCTGGGAAGAGTTTTTGCCCGGATTCGATCTCAGGCCACGGTGGTGGTTCTTGACCCTCCTAGTGATGATCTTCCCGCCTCCTGGGAAGGGTTTTTGCCCGGATTCGATCTCAGGCCACGGTGGTGGTTCTTGACCCTCCTAGTGATCATCTTCCCGCCTCCTGGGAAGGGTTTTTGCCCGGATTCGATCTCAGGCCACGGTGGTGGTTCTTGACCCTCCTAGTGCTCATCTTCCCGCCTCCTGGGAAGGGTTTTTGCCCGGATTCGATCTGAAGCCACGGTGGTGGTGTTTGACCCTCAAAGTGATGATCTTCCCGCCTCTTGGGAAGGGTTTTGGGGCGGATTCGATCTCAGGCCACGGTGGTGGTTCTTGACCCTCCTAGTGATGATCTTCCCGCCTCCTGGGAAGGGTTTTTGCCCGGATTCGATCTCAGGCCACGGTGGTGGTTCTTGACCCTCCTAGTGATCATCTTCCCGCCTCCTGGGAAGGGTTTTTGCCCGGATTCGATCTGAAGCCACGGTGGTGGTGTTTGACCCTCCTAGTGATGATCTTCCCGCCTCCTGGGAAGGGTTTTTGCCCGGATTCGATCTCAGGCCACGGTGGTGGTTCTTGACCCTCCTAGTGATCATCTTCCCGCCTCCTGGGAAGGGTTTTGGGGCGGATTCGATCTCAAGCCACGGTGGTGGTGTTTGACCCTCCTAGTGATCATCTACCCGCCTCTTGGGAAGAGTTTTTGGGCGGATTCGATCTGAAGCCACGGTGGTGGTGTTTGACCCTCCTAGTGATCATCTACCCGCCTCTTGGGAAGGGTTTTTGGGCGGATTCGATCTCAAGCCACGGTGGTGGTGCTTGACCCTCCTAGTGATCATCTTCCCGCCTCCTGGGAAGGGTTTTTGCCCGGATTCGATCTGAAGCCACGGTGGTGGTGTTTGACCCTCAAAGTGATGATCTTCCCGCCTCTTGGGAAGGGTTTTGGGGCGGATTCGATCTGAAGCCACGGTGGTGGTGTTTGACCCTCCTAGTGATCATCTACCCGCCTCTTGGGAAGGGTTTTTGCCCGGATTCGATCTCAAGCCACGGTGGTGGTGCTTACCCCTCCTAGTGATGATCTTCCCGCCTCTTGGGAAGGGTTTTTGCCCGGATTCGATCTCAAGCCACGGTGGTGGTGCTTAACCCTCCTAGTGATGATCTTCCCGCCTATTGGGAAGAGTTTTTGCCCGAATTCGATCTCAGGCCACGGTGGTGGTGTTTGACCCTCAAAGTGATGATCTTCCCGCCTCTTGGGAAGGGTTTTGGGCGGATTCGAGCTGAAGCCACGGTGGTGGTGTTTGACCCTCCTAGTGATCATCTACCCGCCTCTTGGGAAGGGTTTTTGGGCGGATTCGATCTCAAGCCACGGTGGTGGTGCTTGACCCTCCTAGTGATCATCTTCCCGCCTCCTGGGAAGGGTTTTTGCCCGGATTCGATCTGAAGCCACGGTGGTGGTGTTTGACCCTCAAAGTGATGATCTTCCCGCCTCTTGGGAAGGGTTTTGGGGCGGATTCGATCTCAGGCCACGGTGGTGGTTCTTGACCCTCCTAGTGATGATCTTCCCGCCTCCTGGGAAGGGTTTTTGCCCGGATTCGATCTCAGGCCACGGTGGTGGTTCTTGACCCTCCTAGTGATCATCTTCCCGCCTCCTGGGAAGGGTTTTTGCCCGGATTCGATCTGAAGCCACGGTGGTGGTGTTTGACCCTCCTAGTGATGATCTTCCCGCCTCCTGGGAAGGGTTTTTGCCCGGATTCGATCTCAAGCCACGGTGGTGGTGCTTGACCCTCCTAGTGATCATCTTCCCGCCTATTGGGAAGAGTTTTTGCCCGGATTCGATCTCAAGCCACGGTGGTGGTGCTTAACCCTCCTAGTGATCATCTTCCCGCCTCTTGGGAAGGGTTTTTGCCCGGATTCGATCTCAAGCCACGGTGGTGGTGCTTAACCCTCCTAGTGATCATCTTCCCGCCTCCTGGGAAGAGTTTTTGCCCGGATTCGATCTCAGGCCACGGTGGTGGTTCTTGACCCTCCTAGTGATGATCTTCCCGCCTCCTGGGAAGGGTTTTTGCCCGGATTCGATCTCAGGCCACGGTGGTGGTTCTTGACCCTCCTAGTGATGATCTTCCCGCCTCCTGGGAAGGGTTTTTGCCCGGATTCGATCTCAGGCCACGGTGGTGGTTCTTGACCCTCCTAGTGATCATCTTCCCGCCTCCTGGGAAGGGTTTTTGCCCGGATTCGATCTGAAGCCACGGTGGTGGTGTTTGACCCTCCTAGTGATGATCTTCCCGCCTCCTGGGAAGGGTTTTTGCCCGGATTCGATCTCAAGCCACGGTGGTGGTGCTTAACCCTCCTAGTGATCATCTTCCCGCCTCTTGGGAAGGGTTTTTGCCCGGATTCGATCTCAAGCCACGGTGGTGGTGCTTAACCCTCCTAGTGATCATCTTCCCGCCTCCTGGGAAGAGTTTTTGCCCGGATTCGATCTCAGGCCACGGTGGTGGTTCTTGACCCTCCTAGTGATGATCTTCCCGCCTCCTGGGAAGGGTTTTTGCCCGGATTCGATCTCAGGCCACGGTGGTGGTTCTTGACCCTCCTAGTGATCATCTTCCCGCCTCCTGGGAAGGGTTTTTGCCCGGATTCGATCTGAAGCCACGGTGGTGGTGTTTGACCCTCAAAGTGATGATCTTCCCGCCTCTTGGGAAGGGTTTTGGGGCGGATTCGATCTCAGGCCACGGTGGTGGTTCTTGACCCTCCTAGTGATGATCTTCCCGCCTCCTGGGAAGGGTTTTTGCCCGGATTCGATCTCAGGCCACGGTGGTGGTTCTTGACCCTCCTAGTGATCATCTTCCCGCCTCCTGGGAAGGGTTTTTGCCCGGATTCGATCTGAAGCCACGGTGGTGGTGTTTGACCCTCCTAGTGATGATCTTCCCGCCTCCTGGGAAGGGTTTTTGCCCGGATTCGATCTCAGGCCACGGTGGTGGTTCTTGACCCTCCTAGTGATCATCTTCCCGCCTCCTGGGAATGGTTTTGGGGCGGATTCGATCTCAAGCCACGGTGGTGGTGTTTGACCCTCCTAGTGATCATCTACCCGCCTCTTGGGAAGAGTTTTTGGGCGGATTCGATCTGAAGCCACGGTGGTGGTGTTTGACCCTCCTAGTGATCATCTACCCGCCTCTTGGGAAGGGTTTTTGGGCGGATTCGATCTCAAGCCACGGTGGTGGTGCTTGACCCTCCTAGTGATCATCTTCCCGCCTCCTGGGAAGGGTTTTTGCCCGGATTCGATCTGAAGCCACGGTGGTGGTGTTTGACCCTCAAAGTGATGATCTTCCCGCCTCTTGGGAAGGGTTTTGGGGCGGATTCGATCTGAAGCCACGGTGGTGGTGTTTGACCCTCCTAGTGATCATCTACCCGCCTCTTGGGAAGGGTTTTTGCCCGGATTCGATCTCAAGCCACGGTGGTGGTGCTTAACCCTCCTAGTGATGATCTTCCCGCCTATTGGGAAGAGTTTTTGCCCGGATTCGATCTCAGGCCACGGTGGTGGTGTTTGACCCTCAAAGTGATGATCTTCCCGCCTCTTGGGAAGGGTTTTGGGGCGGATTCGATCTCAAGCCACGGTGGTGGTGTTTGACCCTCCTAGTGATCATCTACCCGCCTCTTGGGAAGGGTTTTTGCCCGGATTCGATCTCAAGCCACGGTGGTGGTGGTGCTTAACCCTCCTAGTGATGATCTTCCCGCCTATTGGGAAGAGTTTTTTGCCCGGATTCGATCTCAGGCCACGGTGGTGGTGCTTGACCCTCCTAGTGATCATCTTCCCGCCTCCTGGGAAGGGTTTTTGCCCGGATTCGATCTGAAGCCACGGTGGTGGTGTTTGACCCTCAAAGTGATGATCTTCCCGCCTCTTGGGAAGGGTTTTTGGGCGGATTCGATCTCAAGCCACGGTGGTGGTGTTTGACCCTCCTAGTGATCATCTACCCGCCTCTTGGGAAGGGTTTTTGAGCGGATTCGATCTCAAGCCACGGTGGTGGTGCTTAACCCTCCTAGTGATGATCTTCCCGCCTATTGGGAAGAGTTTTTGCCCGGATTCGATCTCAGGCCACGGTGGTGGTGCTTGACCCTCCTAGTGATCATCTTCCCGCCTCCTGGGAAGGGTTTTTGCCCGGATTCGATCTGAAGCCACGGTGGTGGTGTTTGACCCTCAAAGTGATGATCTTCCCGCCTCTTGGGAAGGGTTTTGGGCGGATTCGATCTGAAGCCACGGTGGTGGTGTTTGACCCTCCTAGTGATCATCTACCCGCCTCTTGGGAAGGGTTTTTGCCCTGATTCGATCTCAAGCCACGGTGGTGGTGTTTGACCCTCCTAGTGATCATCTACCCGCCTCTTGGGAAGGGTTTTTGGGCGGATTCGATCTCAAGCCACGGTGGTGGTGCTTAACCCTCCTAGTGATGCTCTTCCCGCCTATTGGGAAGAGTTTTTGCCCGGATTCGATCTCAGGCCACGGTGGTGGTGCTTGACCCTCCTAGTGATCATCTTCCCGCCTCCTGGGAAGGGTTTTTTGGCCGGATTCGATCTGAAGCCACGGTGGTGGTGTTTGACCCTCCTAGTGATGATCTTCCCGCCTCCTGGGAAGGGTTTTTGCCCGGATTCGATCTCAAGCCACGGTGGTGGTGCTTAACCCTCCTAGTGATGATCTTCCCGCCTCTTGGGAAGGGTTTTTGCCCGGATTCGATCTCAAGCCACGGTGGTGGTGCTTAACCCTCCTAGTGATGATCTTCCCGCCTCCTGGGAAGAGTTTTTGCCCGGATTCGATCTCAGGCCACGGTGGTGGTTCTTGACCCTCCTAGTGATCATCTTCCCGCCTCCTGGGAAGGGTTTTTGCCCGGATTCGATCTCAGGCCACGGTGGTGGTTCTTGACCCTCCTAGTGATGATCTTCCCGCCTCCTGGGAAGGGTTTTTGCCCGGATTCGATCTCAGGCCACGGTGGTGGTTCTTGACCCTCCTAGTGATCATCTTCCCGCCTCCTGGGAAGGGTTTTTGCCCGGATTCGATCTGAAGCCACGGTGGTGGTGTTTGACCCTCAAAGTGATGATCTTCCCGCCTCTTGGGAAGGGTTTTGGGGCGGATTCGATCTCAGGCCACGGTGGTGGTTCTTGACCCTCCTAGTGATGATCTTCCCGCCTCCTGGGAAGGGTTTTTGCCCGGATTCGATCTCAGGCCACGGTGGTGGTTCTTGACCCTCCTAGTGATCATCTTCCCGCCTCCTGGGAAGGGTTTTTGCCCGGATTCGATCTGAAGCCACGGTGGTGGTGTTTGACCCTCCTAGTGATGATCTTCCCGCCTCCTGGGAAGGGTTTTTGCCCGGATTCGATCTCAGGCCACGGTGGTGGTTCTTGACCCTCCTAGTGATGATCTTCCCGCCTCTTGGGAAGGGTTTTTGCCCGGATTCGATCTCAAGCCACGGTGGTGGTGCTTAACCCTCCTAGTGATGATCTTCCCGCCTCCTGGGAAGAGTTTTTGCCCGGATTCGATCTCAGGCCACGGTGGTGGTTCTTGACCCTCCTAGTGATGATCTTCCCGCCTCCTGGGAAGGGTTTTTGCCCGGATTCGATCTCAGGCCACGGTGGTGGTTCTTGACCCTCCTAGTGATCATCTTCCCGCCTCCTGGGAAGGGTTTTTGCCCGGATTCGATCTCAGGCCACGGTGGTGGTTCTTGACCCTCCTAGTGCTCATCTTCCCGCCTCCTGGGAAGGGTTTTTGCCCGGATTCGATCTGAAGCCACGGTGGTGGTGTTTGACCCTCAAAGTGATGATCTTCCCGCCTCTTGGGAAGGGTTTTGGGGCGGATTCGATCTCAGGCCACGGTGGTGGTTCTTGACCCTCCTAGTGATGATCTTCCCGCCTCCTGGGAAGGGTTTTTGCCCGGATTCGATCTCAGGCCACGGTGGTGGTTCTTGACCCTCCTAGTGATCATCTTCCCGCCTCCTGGGAAGGGTTTTTGCCCGGATTCGATCTGAAGCCACGGTGGTGGTGTTTGACCCTCCTAGTGATGATCTTCCCGCCTCCTGGGAAGGGTTTTTGCCCGGATTCGATCTCAGGCCACGGTGGTGGTTCTTGACCCTCCTAGTGATCATCTTCCCGCCTCCTGGGAAGGGTTTTGGGGCGGATTCGATCTCAAGCCACGGTGGTGGTGTTTGACCCTCCTAGTGATCATCTACCCGCCTCTTGGGAAGAGTTTTTGGGCGGATTCGATCTGAAGCCACGGTGGTGGTGTTTGACCCTCCTAGTGATCATCTACCCGCCTCTTGGGAAGGGTTTTTGGGCGGATTCGATCTCAAGCCACGGTGGTGGTGCTTGACCCTCCTAGTGATCATCTTCCCGCCTCCTGGGAAGGGTTTTTGCCCGGATTCGATCTGAAGCCACGGTGGTGGTGTTTGACCCTCAAAGTGATGATCTTCCCGCCTCTTGGGAAGGGTTTTGGGGCGGATTCGATCTGAAGCCACGGTGGTGGTGTTTGACCCTCCTAGTGATCATCTACCCGCCTCTTGGGAAGGGTTTTTGCCCGGATTCGATCTCAAGCCACGGTGGTGGTGCTTAACCCTCCTAGTGATGATCTTCCCGCCTATTGGGAAGAGTTTTTGCCCGAATTCGATCTCAGGCCACGGTGGTGGTGTTTGACCCTCAAAGTGATGATCTTCCCGCCTCTTGGGAAGGGTTTTGGGGCGGATTCGAGCTGAAGCCACGGTGGTGGTGTTTGACCCTCCTAGTGATCATCTACCCGCCTCTTGGGAAGGGTTTTGGGCGGATTCGATCTCAAGCCACGGTGGTGGTGCTTGACCCTCCTAGTGATCATCTTCCCGCCTCCTGGGAAGGGTTTTTGCCCGGATTCGATCTGAAGCCACGGTGGTGGTGTTTGACCCTCAAAGTGATGATCTTCCCGCCTCTTGGGAAGGGTTTTGGGGCGGATTCGATCTCAGGCCACGGTGGTGGTTCTTGACCCTCCTAGTGATGATCTTCCCGCCTCCTGGGAAGGGTTTTTGCCCGGATTCGATCTCAGGCCACGGTGGTGGTTCTTGACCCTCCTAGTGATCATCTTCCCGCCTCCTGGGAAGGGTTTTTGCCCGGATTCGATCTGAAGCCACGGTGGTGGTGTTTGACCCTCCTAGTGATGATCTTCCCGCCTCCTGGGAAGGGTTTTTGCCCGGATTCGATCTCAAGCCACGGTGGTGGTGCTTGACCCTCCTAGTGATCATCTTCCCGCCTATTGGGAAGAGTTTTTGCCCGGATTCGATCTCAAGCCACGGTGGTGGTGCTTAACCCTCCTAGTGATCATCTTCCCGCCTCTTGGGAAGGGTTTTTGCCCGGATTCGATCTCAAGCCACGGTGGTGGTGCTTAACCCTCCTAGTGATCATCTTCCCGCCTCCTGGGAAGAGTTTTTGCCCGGATTCGATCTCAGGCCACGGTGGTGGTTCTTGACCCTCCTAGTGATGATCTTCCCGCCTCCTGGGAAGGGTTTTTGCCCGGATTCGATCTCAGGCCACGGTGGTGGTTCTTGACCCTCCTAGTGATGATCTTCCCGCCTCCTGGGAAGGGTTTTTGCCCGGATTCGATCTCAGGCCACGGTGGTGGTTCTTGACCCTCCTAGTGATCATCTTCCCGCCTCCTGGGAAGGGTTTTTGCCCGGATTCGATCTGAAGCCACGGTGGTGGTGTTTGACCCTCCTAGTGATGATCTTCCCGCCTCCTGGGAAGGGTTTTTGCCCGGATTCGATCTCAAGCCACGGTGGTGGTGCTTAACCCTCCTAGTGATCATCTTCCCGCCTCTTGGGAAGGGTTTTTGCCCGGATTCGATCTCAAGCCACGGTGGTGGTGCTTAACCCTCCTAGTGATCATCTTCCCGCCTCCTGGGAAGAGTTTTTGCCCGGATTCGATCTCAGGCCACGGTGGTGGTTCTTGACCCTCCTAGTGATGATCTTCCCGCCTCCTGGGAAGGGTTTTTGCCCGGATTCGATCTCAGGCCACGGTGGTGGTTCTTGACCCTCCTAGTGATCATCTTCCCGCCTCCTGGGAAGGGTTTTTGCCCGGATTCGATCTGAAGCCACGGTGGTGGTGTTTGACCCTCAAAGTGATGATCTTCCCGCCTCTTGGGAAGGGTTTTGGGGCGGATTCGATCTCAGGCCACGGTGGTGGTTCTTGACCCTCCTAGTGATGATCTTCCCGCCTCCTGGGAAGGGTTTTTGCCCGGATTCGATCTCAGGCCACGGTGGTGGTTCTTGACCCTCCTAGTGATCATCTTCCCGCCTCCTGGGAAGGGTTTTTGCCCGGATTCGATCTGAAGCCACGGTGGTGGTGTTTGACCCTCCTAGTGATGATCTTCCCGCCTCCTGGGAAGGGTTTTTGCCCGGATTCGATCTCAGGCCACGGTGGTGGTTCTTGACCCTCCTAGTGATCATCTTCCCGCCTCCTGGGAAGGGTTTTGGGGCGGATTCGATCTCAAGCCACGGTGGTGGTGTTTGACCCTCCTAGTGATCATCTACCCGCCTCTTGGGAAGAGTTTTTTGGGCGGATTCGATCTGAAGCCACGGTGGTGGTGTTTGACCCTCCTAGTGATCATCTACCCGCCTCTTGGGAAGGGTTTTTGGGCGGATTCGATCTCAAGCCACGGTGGTGGTGCTTGACCCTCCTAGTGATCATCTTCCCGCCTCCTGGGAAGGGTTTTTGCCCGGATTCGATCTGAAGCCACGGTGGTGGTGTTTGACCCTCAAAGTGATGATCTTCCCGCCTCTTGGGAAGGGTTTTGGGGCGGATTCGATCTGAAGCCACGGTGGTGGTGTTTGACCCTCCTAGTGATCATCTACCCGCCTCTTGGGAAGGGTTTTTGCCCGGATTCGATCTCAAGCCACGGTGGTGGTGCTTAACCCTCCTAGTGATGATCTTCCCGCCTATTGGGAAGAGTTTTTGCCCGGATTCGATCTCAGGCCACGGTGGTGGTGTTTGACCCTCAAAGTGATGATCTTCCCGCCTCTTGGGAAGGGTTTTGGGGCGGATTCGATCTCAAGCCACGGTGGTGGTGTTTGACCCTCCTAGTGATCATCTACCCGCCTCTTGGGAAGGGTTTTTGCCCGGATTCGATCTCAAGCCACGGTGGTGGTGGTGCTTAACCCTCCTAGTGATGATCTTCCCGCCTATTGGGAAGAGTTTTTGCCCGGATTCGATCTCAGGCCACGGTGGTGGTGCTTGACCCTCCTAGTGATCATCTTCCCGCCTCCTGGGAAGGGTTTTTGCCCGGATTCGATCTGAAGCCACGGTGGTGGTGTTTGACCCTCAAAGTGATGATCTTCCCGCCTCTTGGGAAGGGTTTTTGGGCGGATTCGATCTCAAGCCACGGTGGTGGTGTTTGACCCTCCTAGTGATCATCTACCCGCCTCTTGGGAAGGGTTTTTGAGCGGATTCGATCTCAAGCCACGGTGGTGGTGCTTAACCCTCCTAGTGATGATCTTCCCGCCTATTGGGAAGAGTTTTTGCCCGGATTCGATCTCAGGCCACGGTGGTGGTGCTTGACCCTCCTAGTGATCATCTTCCCGCCTCCTGGGAAGGGTTTTTGCCCGGATTCGATCTGAAGCCACGGTGGTGGTGTTTGACCCTCAAAGTGATGATCTTCCCGCCTCTTGGGAAGGGTTTTGGGGCGGATTCGATCTGAAGCCACGGTGGTGGTGTTTGACCCTCCTAGTGATCATCTACCCGCCTCTTGGGAAGGGTTTTTGCCCTGATTCGATCTCAAGCCACGGTGGTGGTGTTTGACCCTCCTAGTGATCATCTACCCGCCTCTTGGGAAGGGTTTTTGGGCGGATTCGATCTCAAGCCACGGTGGTGGTGCTTAACCCTCCTAGTGATGCTCTTCCCGCCTATTGGGAAGAGTTTTTGCCCGGATTCGATCTCAGGCCACGGTGGTGGTGCTTGACCCTCCTAGTGATCATCTTCCCGCCTCCTGGGAAGGGTTTTTGCCCGGATTCGATCTGAAGCCACGGTGGTGGTGTTTGACCCTCAAAGCGATGATCTTCCCGCCTCTTGGGAAGGGTTTTGGGGCGGATTCGATCTCAAGCCACGGTGGTGGTGTTTGACCCTCCTAGTGATCATCTACCCGCCTCTTGGGAAGGGTTTTTGCCCGGATTCGATCTCAAGCCACGGTGGTGGTGCTTAACCCTCCTAGTGATGCTCTTCCCGCCTATTGGGAAGAGTTTTTGCCCGGATTCGATCTCAGGCCACGGTGGTGGTGCTTGACCCTCCTAGTGATCATCTTCCCGCCTCCTGGGAAGGGTTTTTGCCCGGATTCGATCTGAAGCCACGGTGGTGGTGTTTGACCCTCAAAGTGGTCATCTTCCCGCTTCCTGGGAAGGGTTTTTGCCCGGATTCGATCTCAGCCCACGGTGGTGGGGCTTGACCCTCCTAGTGCCCAAAAACGATGACAATCTCAGTCACCGTCGGTTCAGAAGACTTCCCGGCACTCTACGGACGCCTACATCCGCGTTTGACTTACTCTGCCACTTTCAGTGAGACCCAACACACACCCGTTTCTGACATTTGTCGCAGAGTGCTCAGCAAGCACACTTTTTAGGGCCCGTTTTCGATGGGGAATCCGAATCTGTCCTGGCTTTTGACGTACGTTCAAAACTCCTCCTAATGAGACGCTCCAGTACCGCCATTTTACCAGTTAGGCCAATTCTGACTACAGATTCGGACTCGCCAGGCCAAACTACATAAGAATCAATCCCACCTCAGGCCAAAAAAAAAAAAAAAAAAAAAAAAATTTTTTTTGCCAAACACACACTTTTCTGACAATTGTCGCAGAGTGCTTAGCAAGCACACTTGTTAGGGCCCGTTTTCGATGGGGAATCCGAATCTGTCCTGGCTTTTGACGTACGTTCAAAACTCCTCCTAATGAGACGCTCCTGTACCCCCATTTTACCAGCTAGGCCAATTCTGACTACAGATTCGGACTCGCCAGGCCAAACTGCATAAGAATACCACCCTCAAACGTGGAACGGGCCAGGTCGCCCATTTGAGCCCAAAAACGATGACAATCTCAGTCACCGTCGGTTCAGAAGACTTTCCGCCACTCTACGGACGCCTACATCCGCGTTTGACTTACTCTGCCACTTTCAGTGGGACCCAACACACACCCGTTTCTGACATTTGTCGCAGAGTGCTCAGCAAGCACACTTTTTAGGGCCCGTTTTCGATGGGGAATCCGAATCTGTCCTGGCTTTTGACGTACGTTCAAAACTCCTCCTAATGAGACGCTCCAGTACCGCCATTTTACCAGCTAGGCCAATTCTGACTACAGATTCGGACTCGCCAGGCCAAACTACATAAGAATCAATCCCACCTCAGGCCAAAAAAAAAAAAAAAAAAAAAAAAAAAAAAAAAAAAAAAAATTGCCAAACACACACTTTTCTGACAATTGTCGCAGAGTGCTTAGCAAGCACACTTGTTAGGGCCCGTTTTCGATGGGGAATCCGAATCTGTCCTGGCTTTTGACGTACGTTCAAAACTCCTCCTAATGAGACGCTCCAGTACCGCCATTTTACCAGCTAGGCCAATTCTGACTACAGATTCGGACTCGCCAGGCCAAACTACATAAGAATCAATCCCACCTCAGGCCAAAAAAAAAAAAAAAAAAAAAAAAAAAAATTTGCCAAACACACACTTTTCTGACAATTGTCGCAGAGTGCTTAGCAAGCACACTTGTTAGGGCCCGTTTTCGATGGGGAATCCGAATCTGTCCTGGCTTTTGACGTACGTTCAAAACTCCTCCTAATGAGACGCTCCTGTACCCCCATTTTACCAGCTAGGCCAATTCTGACTACAGATTCGGACTCGCCAGGCCAAACTGCATAAGAATACCACCCTCAAACGTGGAACGGGCCAGGTCGCCCATTTGAGCCCAAAAACGATGACAATCTCAGTCACCGTCGGTTCAGAAGACTTTCCGCCACTCTACGGACGCCTACATCCGCGTTTGACTTACTCTGCCACTTTCAGTGGGACCCAACACACACCCGTTTCTGACATTTGTCGCAGAGTGCTCAGCAAGCACACTTTTTAGGGCCCGTTTTCGATGGGGAATCCGAATCTGTCCTGGCTTTTGACGTACGTTCAAAACTCCTCCTAATGAGACGCTCCAGTACCGCCATTTTACCAGCTAGGCCAATTCTGACTACAGATTCGGACTCGCCAGGCCAAACTACATAAGAATCAATCCCACCTCAGGCCAAAAAAAAAAAAAAAAAAAAAAAAAAAAAAATTTGCCAAACACACACTTTTCTGACAATTGTCGCAGAGTGCTTAGCAAGCACACTTGTTAGGGCCCGTTTTCGATGGGGAATCCGAATCTGTCCTGGCTTTTGACGTACGTTCAAAACTCCTCCTAATGAGACGCTCCTGTACCCCCATTTTACCAGCTAGGCCAATTCTGACTACAGATTCGGACTCGCCAGGCCAAACTGCATAAGAATACCACCCTCAAACGTGGAACGGGCCAGGTCGCCCATTTGAGCCCAAAAACGATGACAATCTCAGTCACCGTCGGTTCAGAAGACTTTCCGCCACTCTACGGACGCCTACATCCGCGTTTGACTTACTCTGCCACTTTCAGTGGGACCCAACACACACCCGTTTCTGACATTTGTCGCAGAGTGCTCAGCAAGCACACTTTTTAGGGCCCGTTTTCGATGGGGAATCCGAATCTGTCCTGGCTTTTGACGTACGTTCAAAACTCCTCCTAATGAGACGCTCCAGTACCGCCATTTTACCAGCTAGGCCAATTCTGACTACAGATTCGGACTCGCCAGGCCAAACTACATAAGAATCAATCCCACCTCAGGCCAAAAAAAAAAAAAAAAAAAAAAAAAAAAAAAATTTGCCAAACACACACTTTTCTGACAATTGTCGCAGAGTGCTTAGCAAGCACACTTGTTAGGGCCCGTTTTCGATGGGGAATCCGAATCTGTCCTGGCTTTTGACGTACGTTCAAAACTCCTCCTAATGAGACGCTCCTGTACCCCCATTTTACCAGCTAGGCCAATTCTGACTACAGATTCGGACTCGCCAGGCCAAACTGCATAAGAATACCACCCTCAAACGTGGAACGGGCCAGGTCGCCCATTTGAGCCCAAAAACGATGACAATCTCAGTCACCGTCGGTTCAGAAGACTTTCCGCCACTCTACGGACGCCTACATCCGCGTTTGACTTACTCTGCCACTTTCAGTGGGACCCAACACACACCCGTTTCTGACATTTGTCGCAGAGTGCTCAGCAAGCACACTTTTTAGGGCCCGTTTTCGATGGGGAATCCGAATCTGTCCTGGCTTTTGACGTACGTTCAAAACTCCTCCTAATGAGACGCTCCAGTACCGCCATTTTACCAGCTAGGCCAATTCTGACTACAGATTCGGACTCGCCAGGCCAAACTACATAAGAATCAATCCCACCTCAGGCCAAAAAAAAAAAAAAAAAAAAAAAAAAAAAATTTGCCAAACACACACTTTTCTGACAATTGTCGCAGAGTGCTTAGCAAGCACACTTGTTAGGGCCCGTTTTCGATGGGGAATCCGAATCTGTCCTGGCTTTTGACGTACGTTCAAAACTCCTCCTAATGAGACGCTCCTGTACCCCCATTTTACCAGCTAGGCCAATTCTGACTACAGATTCGGACTCGCCAGGCCAAACTGCATAAGAATACCACCCTCAAACGTGGAACGGGCCAGGTCGCCCATTTGAGCCCAAAAACGATGACAATCTCAGTCACCGTCGGTGACTCCGGCGAAGAGATCATCACTAGGAGGGTCAAACACCACCACCGTGGCTTCAGATCGAATCCGGGCAAAAACCCTTCCCAGGAAGCGGGAAGATGATCACTTGGAGGGTCAAACACCACCACCGTGGCTTCAGATCGAATCCGGGCAAAAACCCTTCCCAGGAGGCGGGAAGATGATCACTAAGAGGGTCAAACCCCACCACCGTGGCTTGAGATCGAATCCGGGCAAAAACCCTTCTCAAGAGGCGGGAAGAGGATCACTATGAGGGTCAAACCCCACCACCGTGGCTTCAGATTGAATCCGGGCAAAAACCCTTCCCAGGAGGCGGGAAGATGATCACTAAGAGGGTCAAACTCCCACCACCGTGCCTTCAGATCGAATTCGGGCAAATACCCTTTCCAAGAGGAGGGAAGATGATCACTAGGCGGGTCAAACACCACCACAGTGGCTTGAGATCGAATCCGGGCCAAAACCCCTTCCCAAGAGGCGGGAACATGATCACTAGGAGGGTCAAACACCACCACAGTGGCTTCAGATCGAATCCGGGCAAAAACCCTTCCCAGGAGGCGGGAAGATGATTACTAAGAGGGTCAAACCCCACCACCGTGGCTTGAGATCGAATCCGGGCAAAAACCCTTCTCAAGAGGCGGGAAGAGGATCACTAAGAGGGTCAAACCCCACCACCGTGGCTTCAGATTGAATCCGGGCAAAAACCCTTCCCAGGAGGCGGGAAGATGATCACTAAGAGGGTCAAACCCCCACCACCGTGGCTTCAGATCAAATCCGGGCAAATCCCCTTCCCAGGAGGCGGTTAGAAATGATCAAACATGGTCGGTCAAACACCACCCGCCTCCTGGTAAAGGTTTTGTCACGGATTCAATCTCAGTCCACGGCGGGTGGATTTTCACCGTCCTTGTGAAGGGTGTTTGGCGCGCATTTGATCTCAGACCACGGTGGGCGGGTGGATTGATTATTTGTTTTCCCTGGTTTCTATGTAGTTCTGGTGTGACATGTTCCCAAACCACGGTAAACACAGAACAATTCAAAAAGTCCTTGGCGGAGGTCGAGCGTTAGCTCGACTTCCGCCTTATATTGCTCCCAAACACAGCCGCGGCCAAAAATGCAAAAAATTCCATATAAATCAGTTCCTCAAAAAAAAAATTCATATAAAAAAATGTGATTGAAAAAATTCCATATAAAAACATAAAATTCGATATAAAAAAAAAAAGGTGATTACAAAAAAATTGGCCTGGCCCATCCCACGGCCACCGACCACCGACCCTCGACCCTCGACCCGAGTCAGACTCGCATCCAACCAAGTCCTGAGAGGGGAGACACCTGTCTGGCTGGCTGCATAGAGGACCACCCTCACCAGCCACCAGTGCTCCCTGTGTCCCATGGCCACCGACCCTCGACCAGAGACAGACTCGCATCCAACCAAGTCCTGAGAGGGGAGACACATGTCTGGCTGGCTGCATAGAGGACCACCCTCACCAGCCACAAGTGCTCCCTGTGTCCCAAGGCCCATCAACCCTCGACCAGAGGCAGGAGACAGGAGTCAGACTCGCATCCAACCAAGTCCTGAGAGGAGAGGGAGACACCTGTCTGGCTGGCTGCATAGAGGACCACCCTCACCAGCCACCAGTGCTCCCCGTGTCCCATGGCCACCGACCAGAGACAGGACACAGGAGACAGAGTCAGAGTCAGAGTCGGACCCGACCAAGTCCTGAGAGGAGAGACACTTGTCTGGCTGGCTGCATTGAGGACCACCCTCACCAGCGCTCCCTGTGTCCCATGGCCACCGACCCTCGACCCTCGACCCTCGACCAGAGGCAGGAGCCAGGAGTCAGACTCTCATCCAACCAAGTCCTGAGAGGGGAGGGAGACCCTTGTCTGGCTGGCTGCATAGAGGACCACCCTCACCAGCCACCAGTGCTCCCCGTGTCCCATGGCCACCGAACCTCGACCGGACACAGGATTCAGACTCTCATCCAACCAAGTCCTGAGAGGGGACTCCGGTCTGTCTGGCTGGCTGCATAGAGGACCACCCTCGCCAAGCCACCAGTGCTCCCTGTGTCCCCCGGTCACCGAACCTCGACCAGAGACAGTCTTCAGACACTCGGCCAACCAAGTCCTGAGAGCCAAGGGCGCGTCCCGCTGCTAGGTCAAGAGAAGAGGCAAGCTCTCGAGACTCTAGCAAACAGGCCAAGCCTTGGACCAACCAAACTTTTTTTTGTTTTGGTTTTGGTTTTTTCTCCTGGCCCAAGAGGGCCAGAGCACTCAGGCCCAAGGAGAAGACACACTTGATCAAGGCATGCCCTCTCTCGGTCCCAAGTGCCCCAGCCCAACACATGTGTGTGGGTGGAGACACCTTTATTTCACTTGGAGGATCGCAGGTTGCCATACGGCGCACCATCACGAAACCTCCAGCCTTATAGGGAGAAGTCTTAGTGGATCGCAGTGGGGACTGCTCTGCCACTTACAACACCCTGACTAGTACGTAAGTCGTCTGCAAACGATTCGGCACGGCACATTGGCACATCGAGTGATCTTTATTAGGGAGAGGAGAGCCCGCACTCTTGGCAGAGACGACTCCCCCCATAGGTTCCCTGTTCAGTGGTCCATTCCCGCGCACACCCATTGGATGAGGCGAGTCCGTCAGGCTATTAACGTGTCTATTGACCATCGCAATGCCAGCCGCACAACAATATCGTTGTCTCTTTAGCCGGGATTCTGCCTTAGAGGCCTTCAGGCATAATCCCACGGACGTAGCGTCGCTCCACTGGCCGATCGACCAAGAGCGGAACCATATGTCCGGACCTGCCGTTCCTCTCGTACTGAGCAGGACTACTATCACAACGACTGTTATAACGTGTGAACAGTAGGATAAAACTAACCTGTCTCGCGACGGTCTTCATTTTCGGTGAGCCGTCTCAGGCTCACCTCTTAAGTAACGAAGAGACATGAAGACCGAAAATTTTGTACCTGCTTAGGTAACATTTTTTGTCTCACCAAAACTATCAAGACCGGGCAGGTGAGAATGGCTCACTTGTTACTTAAGCCATCTCACCATGTTACCTAAGAGACAAGGTAACCATTTTGGGCTCACCTAGAAAAATCTATCAAGTCCCGGATCATCCAGGACTAAAACTATCAAGTCCGGATATGGTGAGCTCTATGAAGACCAAACTCAAAACTTTACCAGCTCACGTTACCTTAGACAGATTTATGCCTCAAAGGGCGAGAAACATTATGTTATGCATTTGGGTGCTGGTACTTTCATTTCATAGGTAATTTTCAACTCTGATTCTGAATCTGCTCATTATTTTAAAGTAGGGTTGGAACTGAACGAGATATATACCAAATAATGATCACAACACTACAAATAATAGTGAGAGGGAAAACATATTGCTTGCATTTGGGCACTGGTACTTCCATTTCATAAGTACTTTTCGATGTTGATTCCAAATCTGCCCTTACTTTTCCACTAGGATAATAACTGAGCGAGAAAGATGTGTTTTGAGTATTACAAAACTACTAATAATACTATATATCGATGAATTTAGAAGATATCGAATTTCTGATGGCAGATTTGGAATCAACATTGAAAAGTACACATGAAATGGGTGTACCAGTGCCCAAATGCAAGACATATGGTTTTCCCTCTCATGTGGCATGAATTTGCCTAAGAAAAGTGAGCTAGGTTAAGACCGAAAACAAACTTTCAGCTCACTTTGTTACCTAAATCGACTTGGGATCACTATTTGTATCAGTTGAAATCTCCAGTCTCACTTGGAAACTTGCCCTTAGCTCGCTTAGTTTTGATCCTAGGGGAAAAGTAAGGGCAGAATTGGAATTAACATCGAAAACTACATATGAAATGAAAGTACCAGTGCATAATTGCAAGAAATACTGTTTTCCCTCTCAAGAGGCATGAATTTGCCTAAGAAAAGTGAGCTAGGTTAAGACCGAAAACAAACTTTCAGCTCACTTTGTTACCTAAACTGGCTCTCTTTGTTACCTAAAGGCAAATTCATGCTATATCTAGATGAATTTTAGAGATATCGACATTCTGATGGCAGATTTGGAATCAGCATCGAAAAGTACATATGAAATGGAAGTCCCAGTTCTCAAATACAAGATATATGTTTTTCCCTCTCTTGAAGCATGAATTTGCCTAAGAAAAGTGAGCTAGGTTAAGACCGAAACAAAACTTTCAGCTCACTTTGTTACCTAAACTGGCTCAGTTAAGACCGAAACAAAACTATCAGCTCACTTTGTTACCTAAGCTGGCTCAGTTAAGACCGAACACAAACTTTCAGCTCACTTTGTTACCTAAGCTGGCTCTCTTTGTTACCTAAGGGCAAATTCATGCTATATATAGATGAACTTTAGAGATATCGACATTCCGATGGCAGATTTGGAATCAGCATTGATAAGTCAATAGGAAATGGAAGTACCAGTGCTCAAATGCAAGATATATGTTTTTCCCTCTTATGAGGCATGAATTTGCCTAAGAAAAGTGAGCTAGGTTAAGACCGAAAACAAACTTTCAGCTCACTTTGTTACCTAAGCTGGCTCAGTTAAGACCGAAAACAAACTTTCAGCTCACTTTGTTACCTAAGATGGCTCTCATTGTTACCTAAAGGCAAATACATGCTATATCTCGATGAATTTTGGAGATATCGATATTCTGATGGCAGATTTGGAATCAGCATTGAAAAGTCCATAGGAAATGGGTGTCCCAGTGCTCAAAATGCAAGATATATGTTTTTCCCTCTCTTGAGGCATGAATTTGGCTAAGAAAAGTGAGCTAGGTTAAGACCGAACAAAAACTTTCAGCTCATTTGTTACCTAATCTGGCTCAGTTAAGACCGAAAGCAAACATTCAGCTCACTTTGTTACCTAAGCTGGCTCTCTTTGTTACTTAAAGGCAAATTCATGCTATATCTAGATGAATTTTAGAGATATCGACATTCCGATGGCAGATTTGGAATCAGCATTGAAAAGTCCATTGGAAATGGAAGTCCCAGTGCTCAAATGCAAGACATATGGTTTTCTCTCTCATGAGGCATGAATTTGCCTAAGAAAAGTGAGCTAGGTTAAGACCGAAAACAAACTTTCAGCTCACTTTGTTACCTAAGCTGGCTCTCTTTGTTACCTAAAGGCAAATTCATGCTATATCTAGATGAATATTAGAGATATCGACATTCTGATGGCAGATTTGGAATCAGCATCGAAAAGTACACATGAAATGGGTGTACCAGTTCTCAAATGCAGGATATATGTTTTTCCCTCTCTTGAGGCATGAATTTGCCTAAGAAAAGTGAGCTAGGTTAAGACCGAAAAAAAACTTTCAGCTCACTTTGTTACCTAAATCGACTTGGGATCACTATTTGTATCAGTTGAAATCTCCAGTCTCACTTGGAATCTTGCCTCTAGCTCGCTTAGTTTTGATCCTAGAGGAAAAGTAGGGGCAGATTTGGAATCAACATCGAAAAGTACATATGTAACAGGTGTACTAGTGCCCAAATGCAAGATATATGTTTTTCCCTCCTATTAGGCATGAATTTGCCTAAGAAAAGTGAGCTAGGTTAAGACCGAAAACAAACTTTCAGCTCACTTTGTTACCTAAGC
Source organism: Paralithodes platypus (assembly GCA_032716605.1). NCBI lineage: Eukaryota > Metazoa > Arthropoda > Malacostraca > Decapoda > Lithodidae > Paralithodes > Paralithodes platypus. The sequence continues at coordinate 16,451,449 of CM064514.1, read as the reverse complement.
TGGCTCAGTTAAGACCGAAAACAAACTTTCAGCTCACTTTGTTACCTAAGATGGCTCTCATTGTTACCTAAATGCAAATACATGCTATATCTCGATGAATTTTGGAGATATCGACATTCTGATGGCAGATTTGGAATCAGCATTGAAAAGTCCATAGGAAATGGAAGTCCCAGTGCTCAAATGCAAGATATATGTTTTTCCCTCTCATGAGGCATGAATTTGCCTAAGAAAAGTGAGCTAGGTTAAGACCGAAAAAAAACATTCAGCTCACTTTGTTACCTAAACTGGCTCAGTTAAGACCGAAACAAAACTATCAGCTCACTTTGTTACCTAAGCTGGCTCTCTTTGTTACCTAAAGGCAAATTCATGCTATATATAGATGAACTTTAGAGATATCGACATTCCGATGGCAGATTTGGAATCAGCATTGATAAGTCCATAGGAAATGGAAGTACCAGTGCTCAAATGCAAGATATATGTTTTTCCCTCTTATGAGGCATGAATTTGCATAAGAAAAGTGAGCTAGGTTAAGACCGAAAACAAACTTTCAGCTCACTTTGTTACCTAAGCTGGCTCAGTTAAGACCGAAAACAAACT
>CM064514.1:16415323-16450752 GCA_032716605.1 Paralithodes platypus | reverse complement strand
TTCAGCTCACTTTGTTACCTAAGATGGCTCTCATTGTTACCTAAAGGCAAATACATGCTATATCTCGATGAATTTTGGAGATATCGACATTCTGATGGCAGATTTGGAACCAGGATTGAAAAGTCCATAGGAAATGGAAGTCCCAGTGCTCAAATGCAAGACATATGGTTTTCCCTCTCATGAGGCATGAATTTGCCTAAGAAAAGTGAGCTAGGTTAAGACCGAAAACAAACTTTCAGCTCACTTTGTTACCTAAGCTGGGTCAGTTAAGACCGAAAACAAACTTTCAGCTCACTTTGTTACCTAAAGGCAAATTAATGTATCAAGAGAGGAAAACACATAATTCTAGCATTTGAACACTGGAACTTCTATTTCATATGTACTTTTCGCTGTTGATTCCAAATTTGCCTTTACTTTTCCACTAAGATCAAAACTGAGCGAGAAAGAGGGGTTTTGAGAATTCGAAAACTACTAATAATACTATATCTCGATGAATTTTGGAGATTTCAACATTCTGATGGCAGATTTGGAATCAGCATTGAAAAGTCCATATGCAATGGAAGTCCCTTTTCTCAAATGCAAGATATATGTGTTTCCCTCTCATGAGGCATGCATTTGCCTAAGAAAAGTGAGCTAGGTTAAGACCGAAAGCAAACTTTCAGCCCACTTTGTTACCTAAGCTGGCTCAGTTAAGACCGAAAACAAACTTTCAGCTCACTTTGTTACCTAAGATGGCTCTCATTGTTACCTAAAGGCAAATACATGCTATATCTCGATGAATTTTGGAGATATCGACATTCTGATGGCAGATTTGGAACCAGGATTGAAAAGTCCATAGGAAATGGAAGTCCCAGTGCTCAAATACAAGATACATGTTTTTCCCTCTTATGAGGCATGAATTTGCCTAAGAAAAGTGAGCTAGGTTAAGACCGAAAAAAAACATTCAGCTCACTTTGTTACCTAAACTGGCTCAGTTAAGACCGAAACACAACTATCAGCTCACTTTGTTACCTAAGCTGGCTCAGTTAAGACCGAACACAAACTTTCAGCTCACTTTGTTACCTAAGCTGGCTCTCTTTGTTACCTAAATGCAAATTCATGCTATATCTAGATGAATTTTAGAGATATCGACATTCTGATGGCAGATTTGGAATCAGCATCGAAAAGTATATATGAAATGGGTGTTCCAGTGCCCAAAAGCAAGACATATGGTTTTCCCTCTCATGAAGCATGAATTTGCCTAAGAAAAGTGAGCTAGGTTAAGACCGAAAACAAACTTTCAGCTCACTTTGTTACCTAAACTGGCTCAGTTAAGACCGAAACAAAACTATCAGCTCACTTTGTTACCTAAAGGCAAATTAATGTATCAAGAGAGGAAAACACATAATTCTAGCATTTGAACACTGGAACTTCTATTTCATATGTACTTTTCGCTGTTGATTCCAAATTTGCCTTTACTTTTCCACTAAGATCAAAACTGAGCGAGAAAGAGGGGTTTTGAGAATTCGAAAACTACTAATAATACTATATCTCGATGAATTTTGGAGATATCAACATTCTGATGGCAGATTTGGAATCAGCATTGAAAAGTCCATATGAAATGGAAGTCCATGTTCTCAAATGCATGATATATGTTTTTCCCTCTCTTGAGGCATGAATTTGCCTAAGAAAAGTGAGCTAGGTTAAGACCGAAAGCAAACTTTCAGCTCACTTTGTTACCTAATCTGGCTCAGTTAAGACCGAAAACAAACTTTCAGCTCACTTTGTTACCTAATATGGCTCTCATTGTTACCTAAAGGCAAATACATGCTATATCTCGATGAATTTTGGAGATATCGACATTCTGATGGCAGATTTGGAACCAGGATTGAAAAGTCCATAGGAAATGGAAGTCCCAGTGCTCAAATGCAAGATACATGTTTTTCCCTCTTATGAGGCATGAATTTGCCTAAGAAAAGTGAGCTAGGTTAAGACCGAAAACAAACTTTCAGCTCACTTTGTTACCTAAGCTGGCTCAGTTAAGACCGAAAACAAACTTTCAGCTCACTTTGTTACCTAAGATGGCTCTCATTGTTACCTAAAGGCAAATATATATCTCGATGAATTTTGGAGATATCGACATTCTGATGGCAGATTTGGAACCAGGATTGAAAAGTCCATAGGAAATGGAAGTCCCAGTGCTCAAATGCAAGATAAATGTTTTTCCCTCTCATGAGGCATGAATTTGCCTAAGAAAAGTGAGCTAGGTTAAGACCGAAACAAAACTATCAGCTCACTTTGTTACCTAAGCTGGCTCAGTTAAGACCGAAAACAAACTTTCAGCTCACTTTGTTACCTAAGCTGGCTCTCTTTGTTACCTAAAGGCAAATTCATGCTATATCTAGATGAATTTTAGAGATATCGACATTCTGATGGCAGATTAGGAATCAGCATCGAAAAGAACAGATGAAATGGGAGTACCAGTGCCCAAATGCAAGACATATGGTTTTCCCTCTCATGAGGCATGAATTTGCCTAAGAAAAGTGAGCTAGGTTAAGACCGAAAACAAACTTTCAGCTCAATTTGTTACCTAAGCTGGCTCTTCAGCTCACTTTGTTACCTAAGCTGGCTCAGTTAAGACCGAAAACAAACTTTCAGCTCACTTTGTTACCTAAAGGCAAATTAATGTATCAAGAGAGGAAAACACAATTCTAGCATTTGAACACTGGAACTTCTATTTCATATATACTTTTCGCTGTTGATTCCAAATTTGGCTTTACTTTTCCACTAAGATCAAAACTGAGCGAGAAAGAGGGGTTTTGAGAATTCGAAAACTACTAATAATACTATATCTCGATGAATTTTGGAGATATCAACATTCTGATGGCAGATTTGGAATCAGCATTGAAAAGTCCATATGAAATGGAAGTCCATGTTCTCAAATGCAAGATATATGTGTTTCCCTCTCATGAGGCATGCATTTGCCTAAGAAAAGTGAGCTAGGTTAAGACCGAAAGCAAACTTTCAGCTCACTTTGTTACCTAAGCTGGCTCAGTTAAGACCGAAAACAAACTTTCAGCTCACTTTGTTACCTAAGCTGGCTCTCTTTGTTACCTAAAGGCAAATTCATGCTATATCTAGATGAATTTTAGAGATATCGACATTCTGATGGCAGATTTGGAGTCAGCATCGAAAAGTACACATGAAATGGGTGTACAAAAGCAAGACATATGGTTTTCCCTCTCATGAGGCATGAATTTGCCTAAGACCTGACAGTGACCGGGTCTAAACTTTATGACCCCATAGAGAAATTTATAAAGAAAAGTGAGCCAAGTTGAGACCGGATAGTAACCCGGTCTCAACATGTTGCCCTATTAGGGGCTCAGTTGAGACCAAAGAGTGATCCGGTCTAAACTTTATGCCCGTATAGAGAAATTTATCAAGAAATGTGAGCCAAGTTGAGACCGGAGAGTGACCCGGTCTCAACATGTTGCCCTATTACAGCTCAGTTGAGACCAGACAGTGACCAGGTCTAAACTTTATGCCCCTTTAGAGAAATTTACCAAGAAATGTGAGCCACGTAAGACCGGAGAGTGACCCGGTCTCAACATGTTGCCCTATTACAGCTCAGTTGAGACCAAAGAGTGATCCGGTCTCAACATGTTGCCCTATTACAGCTCAGTTGAGACCAGAGATTGACCGGGTCTAAACTTTATGCCCCTTTAGAGAAATTTACGAAGAAATGTGAGCCAAGTTGAGACCAGAGAGTGACCCGGTCTCAACATGTTGCCCTATTACAGCTCAGTTGAGACCAGAGATTGACCGGGTCTAAACTTTATGCCCCTTTAGAGAAATTTACCAAGAAATGTGAGCCAAGTAAGACCGGAGAGTGACCCGGTCTCAACATGTTGAGACCAGACAGTGACCCGGTCTCAACATGTTGCCCTATTACGCTCAGTTGAGACCAGACAGTGACCGGGTCTAAACTTTATGCCCATATAGAGAAATTTATCAAGAAATGTGAGCCAAGTTGAGACCGGAGATTGACCCGGTCTCAACATGTTGCCCTATTACAGCTCAGTTGAGACCAGACAGTGACTAGGTCTAAACTTTATGCCCCATTAGAGAAATTTTCCAATAAATGTGAGCCAAGTAAGACCGGAGAGTGACCCGGTCTCAACATGTTGCCCAATTACCGCTCAGTTGAGACCAAAGAGTGATCCGGTCTCAACATGTTGCCCTATTACAGCTCAGTTGAGACCAGACAGTGACCGGGTCTAAACTTTATGCCCATATAGAGAAATTTATCAAGAAATGTGAGCCAAGTTGAGACCGGAGAGTGACCCGGTCTCAACATGTTGCCCTATTACGCTCAGTTGAGACCAGACAGTGACCGGGTCTAAACTTTATGCCCGTATAGAGAAATTTATCAAGAAATGTGAGCCAAGTTGAGACCGGAGAGTGACCCGGTCTCAACATGTTGCCCTATTACAGCTCAGTTGAGACCAAAGAGTGATCCGGTCTCAACATGTTGCCCTATTACAGCTCAGTTGAGACCAGAGATTGACCGGGTCTAAACTTTATGCCCCTTTAGAGAAATTTATCAAGAAATGTGAGCCAAGTTGAGACCGGAGAGTGACCCGGTCTCAACATGTTGCCCTATTACAGCTCAGTTGAGACCAGAGATTGACCGGGTCTAAACTTTATGCCCCTTTAGAGAAATTTACCAAGAAATGTGAGCCAAGTAAGACCGGAGATTGACCCGGTCTCAACATGTTGCCCTATTACAGCTCAGTTGAGACCAGACAGTGACTAGGTCTAAACTTTATGCCCCATTAGAGAAATTTTCCAATAAATGTGAGCCAAGTAAGACCGGAGAGTGACCCGGTCTCAACATGTTGCCCAATTACCGCTCAGTTGAGACCAGACAGTGACCGGGTCTAAACTTTATGACCCTATAGAGAAATTTATAAAGAAATGTGAGCCAAGTTGAGACCGGAGAGTGATCCGGTCTCAACATGTTGCCCAATTACCGCTCAGTTGAGACCAAAGAGTGATCCGGTCTCAACATGTTGCCCTATTACAGCTCAGTTGAGACCAGACAGTGACCGGGTCTAAACTTTATGCCCATATAGAGAAATTTATCAAGAAATGTGAGCCAAGTTGAGACCGGAGAGTGACCCGGTCTCAACATGTTGCCCTATTACGCTCAGTTGAGACCAGACAGTGACCGGGTCTAAACTTTATGCCCCTATAGAGAAATTTACCAAGAAATGTGAGCCACGTAAGACCGGAGAGTGACCCGGTCTCAACATGTTGCCCTATTACAGCTCAGTTGAGACCAAAGAGTGATCCGGTCTCAACATGTTGCCCTATTACAGCTCAGTTGAGACCAGACAGTGACCGGGTCTAAACTTTATGCCCATATAGAGAAATTTATCAAGAAATGTGAGCCAAGTTGAGACCGGAGAGTGACCCGGTCTCAACATGTTGCCCTATTACAGCTCAGTTGAGACCAGACAGTGACCGGGTCTAAACTTTATGCCCCTTTAGAGAAATTTACCAAGAAATGTGAGCCAAGTAAGACCGGAGATTGACCCGGTCTCAACATGTTGCCCTATTACAGCTCAGTTGAGACCAAAGAGTGATCCGGTCTCAACATGTTGCCCAATTACCGCTCAGTTGAGACCAGAGATTGACCAGGTCTAAACTTTATGCCCCTTTAGAGAAATTTACCAAGAAATGTGAGCCAAGTAAGACCGGAGATTGACCCGGTCTCAACATGTTGCCCTATTAGTGGCTCAGTTGAGACCAAAGAGAGACCCGGTCTCAACATGTTGCCCTATCATGCTCAGTTGAGACCAGACAGTGACCGGGTCTAAACTTTATGCCCCTATAGAGAAATTTATCAAGAAATGAAGAGCCAAGTTGAGACCGGAGAGTGACCCGGTCTCAACATGTTGCCCTATTACAGCTCAGTTGAGACCAGACAGTGACCGGGTCTAAACTTTATGCCCCTTTAGAGAAATTTACCAAGAAAAGTGAGCCAAGTTGAGACCGGATAGTAACCCGGTCTCAACATGTTGCCCTATTAGGGGCTCAGTTGAGACCAAAGAGTGATCCGGTCTCAACATGTTGCCCTATCATGCTCAGTTGAGACCAGACAGTGACCGGGTCTAAACTTTATGACCCTATAGAGAAATTGATCAAGAAATGTGAGCCAAGTTGAGACCAAAGAGTGATCCGGTCTCAACATGTTGCCCAATTACCGCTCAGTTGAGACCAAAGAGTGATCCGGTCTCAACATGTTGCCCTATTACAGCTCAGTTGAGACCAGAGATTGACCAGGTCTAAACTTTATGCCCCTTTAGAGAAATTTACCAAGAAATGTGAGCCACGTAAGACCGGAGAGTGACCCGGTCTCAACATGTTGCCCTATTAGGGGCTCAGTTGAGACCAAAGAGTGATCCGGTCTCAACATGTTGCCCAATTACCGCTCAGTTGAGACCAAAGAGTGACTAGGTCTAAACTTTATGCCCCATTAGAGTAATTTTCCAATAAATGTGAGCCAAGTAAGACCGGAGAGACACCCGGTCTCAACATGTGGCCCAATTACCGCTCAGTTGAGACCAAAGAGTGATCCGGTCTCAACATGTTGCCCTATTACAGCTCAGTTGAGACCAGAGATTGACCGGGTCTAAACTTTTTGCCCCTTTAGAGAAATTGACCAAGAAATGTGAGCTAGGTTAAGACCGAAACAAAATTTCAGCTCACTTTGTTACCTAAACTGGCTCAGTTAAGACCGAAAACAAACTTTCAGCTCAGTTTGTTACCTAAGCTGGCTCAGTTAAGACTGAAAACAAACTTTCAGCTCAGTTTGTTACCTAAGCTGGCTCTCTTTGTTACCTAAAGGCAAATTCATGCTATATCTAGATGAATATTAGAGATATCGACATTCTGATGGCAGATTTGCAATCAGCATCGAAAAGTACACATGAAATGGGTGTACCAGTGCCCAAATGCAAGACATATGATTTTCCCTCATGAATTTGCCTAAGAAAAGTGAGCTAGGTTAAGACCGAAAAAAAACTTTCAGCTCACTTTGTTACCTAAAACAAATTTGGATCACTTGTTGTATCAGTTGAAATCTCCAGTTCTGGTTTCAAAGATATCATTGATTGAAGACACCTTACTACCAGAGATCATGGATTGGAGAACTTAGTAGATGGCTTCAGTTACTGTTGCATGACTTGCAAAAAAAAAGTGATTTTCTTAAAAGTTGATGTACCCCCTCCAGACACAGATTTTACAAAACCAACTCTTCAACGTTGACAGGTACGTTAACGTTTTATATGTATTTTTTTCATTGTTTCTGTTTGTGGACACTGTTTTTCCACTACAGTAATAAAATTATTATTGTTTTCTCCACTTTGGAAAAAAAAAAAAAAAAAAAGAAGAACAATTGGATATTTAATGGCTTCATCAATTTTAAATGTGCAGAGTGAGTGACTCAGTTCATTGCAAAACCGCACAGAGTCCCAGCCTTAGTACTCGAACTGAACCCTGCGGCTTGCTCAAGGGGGCCTCTCAGTAGAGGTGGAGGTTAGGAAACGGCAAGGGTAGCAAAACGCTGGTTAGGTACAGGATAGGCTGCCCATCATGGGGAGACCATCAGTATCCATCGACAGATCATAGAGGAATGACACCTGTCTTGGCTAGGTCTGATGGTTAGGTAGGAGCAATGAACTGAGCGCTCTCATGATGCCAGAATTGTGTATTTTATATATATTGTTTTCAATCAAAAACATTGTCCACTGCAGAAACACTTTCACTCTCGACGTCCGTCCGTCTTGGCCATAGTAACGGGTATCTCCCAACTTTGTGCAGTGAAGGCTAATATCCTGTGATTGTGGAGAGAACCTTACTTGGTTTTGACATGGCGGGGTTTTTCGAGACTTTTTCTCTTACTAAAAACTTTTCCTTTCAAGCACGGTTTTCTAAGCGTGAGATTTATCTTGCCTTTAGATCCCTCGGGGGTGCATTTACATTGCATCCGTCCCCGTGAAGGTGTGGCCATGAAACCACAAGGAATCCATTGCACAACCTGGAGATCCTTGATGGGGAAGTGGTTAGGATATTAAAAGTATCTCCTACCTTTATATTAAAATATCTATCTGTTACATACTGTATATTATATAACAGTTCGTTACTAAATAATAACTACAAATATATAATTATCTAATTACAGAAACGAGTCAGTCAAAATGCAGTCCGACGCTGAAGACTCATACATCGAATTTGACGATTCCGATAAGGATAAGGACTATGATGTTCAAGCGGAGACCAAGGGACGTAAGCGAGAGATGTCATCCTCAGAGGACTCCGTTGAGTTGGAGATTGGGTCAAAGAAGAAACGTGGTGAGCCTTCGATGTTTGACCAGATCGGTAGAGGTAAATAATAAGATTCGTTAGTATATTTTAAAATGTCAAGTGACTACTTGGAAAATACAATATTTATTGTCAACAAATATTAACCCAATGAGCCCCAGCTAGTAATAAATAAATGTACCACCAGGGACCGGCAGGATTTGATTTTGTTTTCCCAGAAACAATTGTGAAGGGGTTAGGAATGAAGGAATAACCACACAAAATCTATCAAAAAGGTCAAAGATTGTAGCCCCGAAAGTCGATTTTACAGGAGTAAAAACTTGAAGGCAAATTCACCCAAAATACTGATTTTTGCGCGCTCACGCGCACGCGCTTGGACTTTAAGAGTTTTCAACCATCGGCATGGTTGTGTGGGATACTTACACAGTTCTCATACAAATCAGAGCCCTCTAGGTGCCATAGGACCTGAGTAATTGGGACTGGAGTACTTGTGACGACAAGTTGTCGTCACTGGGGTTTAGCGTTACATACATTGACGACGACACGTTGTCATCGCTGGGGTTCAATGGGTTAAAAGAGTTATAAACATTTTAAGAGGATGATAACTCAGTGAATTATGTGCTTACTTGCAGCATCGAAAACGGCTGCCGATAGCAGGCCTGGTACCCAATCACCTCGACCAGGACCATTGAGACAACAGGCATCGCTATCACCTCAACCAGGACCATCGAGAGAACCCGCGTCCCCGCCTCCAGAGGAAGGCAGCTCATCTTCTGAGGCCAATCAAAATGAAGACTCAGATTGTAAGCGCCATTGTTGCTCATAATTCATTGCAGTTTTTCCTTGATCATTTATATATTAATTTTGGTGATTGTTTAAATATATAATACTATATTTAATATTTAATAAATTATATAATATATAAATATACAATTATAGATATATAATAATGATAACAATATGATAATGAAAATAATAATAATAATAATAATAATACTAATAATAATAATAATAATATTAATAATAATAATAATAATAATTATAATAATACTAATAATAATAATAATAATAATAATAATAATAATAATAATAATAATAATAATAATAATAATAATAATAATAATAATAATAATAATAATAATAATAATAATAATAATAATAATAATAATAACATAATAAAAAAGGTATAAGTTAATTATTTACATTTGATTTTTTATAGTTCACCTTTCCAAAAATTGATGTAAACAAAAAAAATCATTACTATTGCCTCTAATGATAAGTATTTGGTCTTTTGATTCCTTAGCGAGCACTGCAGCCGATGAAGTTGTTTGGCCCGCAAAGGTTAAGGACATGATTATGAACAAAGTATTATCAAGAGGAACGTCGGCAGAGAGGAGGAAGTTATTAACCGAAGACCTGGCAGAGATGAAGGCAATGGAAGATGTCCATATTAAGTATGGAAAAATGATTGACAGGCAGCGCAAAGATTTAGCGGAAACTGAAGCTCGCTACGAAGAAATCAAGGATGTTTTGAAAACCTATTGGCCGGCAGCTAAACGTGAGCTCAGAAAATCAAGGGGTAAAGGGAGGGGCAGAAACACAACCCGGGTAAAGAAACATGGTAAAGACTCACGACCTAGCAAGAAATGCCCTATCCTCTCCTGTGTAACGTCGGCCTCTAACCTCAACCGGCACATGGCGCAAGTGCATAAGGATATCACGCTAGAGGAGAGAGATAGGTTGATGAAGATGCAAAGCGACATGGAAGCCAAAAAAACGACCAAGGTAATTACTGAACAACGAAAGAAAAAGTATGTTCCAACGAAATGCCCGTATGCAAATTGTGAGCGAGTAATCAGTCGGGTAGACTTACATCTAAGAAAAGTACACAAACTGGACAAAACAGACCCAATATACAAGGCCTACCTAGCATCCCTTTTACATCCAAATACGACTATTAGAACTAAGTCTGGCGATAAGATGCTTGCACTCAATGATTCCTTTGACGATTTCATCAATAGTTTTCAATTATATTTAGAAGGTCAAGAGTTCTCCCCAGAGACAATAGACAAGAACCTTCGCTTGGCCAAGGACGCCATTAAGGGTCAGATGACACTTGAGGGACAAGGACTGGCTCACGTTACCCCGGAAGTCATTTTGCAAACTATTTCCAAAGCCCTCCTCCCTAAGGGGTTCATATCTATCAAGAAGGTTTCCTGCACGGCAAACTTTTGTCGCATGATAGTTGATTCGCTCAACAAATGCATAACTTTCATGGAGAAGACCAAGATCGTGATCCCCACGTCTGCTGAGCAGGTTTTGGAGAGGTGTAGCTCGGCCAGACGAAAATACGCTAGACTTGAGAAGGGAGAAGCAGCTCAGAAAAGAATGGCCTATGAACAAAGACTCCTACCAATGCGGACCATTAGCAAGATCTTGGACTCCAAATTCGCCAAGGAAACGGCCAGGGCAGCCCGTGCCACTCTCACCACGGATGCACGGCCAGTCTTGATCAGAGATTTCACTAACCTACGCGACCTGATAATGTTTCGCCTTGTGGTCCGCTGCCTCCGACGTTCGCAGGAGTTCGCGACATTCACCCTCGGCGAATACCAGCGGCGGACCACAAAGCAGGTAGCGAACGGGACAACCATCAGTAGGATCGCCATCGCAAGGCACAAGACTGGCGCAAAGGGTTAGTAATAGACTGCTAATACAATTGTCCATAATAATTGATATAGCTAATGGAATGAAACAGTAAATAGGTAATTCAGCACACGTTTAATGATATGAGGACTTTAGTAATACCATGTCCGAAATTCCACCTCGGTTGTGCTATTTTTTGTTTTTTTATAAGAACATTCTACAGATTCATCCTGAAGAGGGGACTTGGTGGAATTCTTTGTACAGCTTCATGAAGGAATAGATATATTTTACTTTCATAAAAATACCCCTAAGACCTCCCTTAGATTTTTTTTTTTTTTTTTTTTTTTTTTTTTTTTTTTTTAAGTGTCAGAGCTAAGGTGGCATTTAGAGAATTGCTTTACTAAGGACCTCATATTCTCTTTCCAGCTCCTTGCCTACTGCTCTTAGATCAAGAGGAGGATGAGATGCTGCAGGCTTATGTGCAGCACTTTAGACCACTCGCCACCACCTGCCATAGTGAGAAGTGCCTCGTGTTCCCCAATAGGGAAAATGAGGCAGGGCAGGAATGTTGTAGCATGTTGACCTACTCTAACATTAGTCGGTGTTTGACCAAGGTCGCCAAGGCAGCCGGAGTCAACATGCGTATGGGTTCGAGGGTCCTAAGGAGGTCTATTGTAACAGCCCTGCGGGAGGAGTCGAAGGACTCGCCCCAGGCGAGGCAGGCGGTGGCGAACCTGGCCGGTCATAGTCTGGTGGTGGCGGACGCGTACTACGACTATGCAGACAAGTTCGAGACGGGCGCTGAAGTCAGAGGCCGCATTATGGATTGCTTGGCCAATGCTAGAGAGGTCGTGTTAGTATCAGTAATATATATCCATTTAAAATCTAGCATCGAAATAAAATACACAATGGAATACAAATTAAATATCTTGTAAAAAAAATCAAAATGGCACATAATTGTACTGAAAAGATATAAGATTATTAGTTTAAAGATATTTTATTGAATATTCGTTGTTCAATTGACAAAACAGAGACAGTGAACTTGAGCTGAGCGATGGAGGGGAGCCAAACGTCAGTGATCCGGATGATCTGAGTGATGGAGGGGAGACACGTATCTCGGACTCGGATGGGGACGAAGAGACTGGGCATCCATCGGCTGGACGGGTGGCGGCAACGCCCTCGTCATATGTCCAAGCTGGAGGATATCTGGGGATTGTGTGAGTGTTGCAAAAAGATCACTTCACTACACACCAAAATGCCAATATTTGTTTTATATTATTCAGACCTGATATCTCCAATTTAAAAAACTTTAAAACTGAAAACATATCAACTACATAACTGTATGTAATATATTTCTTGATGTTTAATATAAATGTCATTAATGCCTACTAACTCTAGATTAATTTCCACTTTACAAGCTCTCCAACCGTGGTTCGTACAGCTGCTCTGGACGAGGTAGCTGACCCTCCCCCAGCCACCCAGCAAGGAGTGATGCTTGTCCCGTGAGTGTTGCAATCAGATCATGTCCTAAGACAATCAAATCCGAATATTTGTGTTATAATCCTGAGACCTCATATATTTGTACACTGGCAACTGCAGACCAGAAACTGAAAACAAAATATAGTATATTCCTCTAAATAATATATTTCTATATATTTACTATGAATTTCTGGAATGACCAAAGAGTAAAGATACATTTCTACTATTTTAGTGCTCCCGCGGTGTCTAATCCGGCTCATCTAGATGAGGTGGCTGGAGGTACCTACTCACCCACCAAGCAAACACTGATGCCGGCCCTGTGAGTGTTGCAATCAAATCATGCCATGAGACAATCGAATCAGAATGTGTCTTATATTCCTCAACCTGATATTTCTGCACAGTACAACTACATTTAAAGAGCTGAAAACAAATCTATTACATAGCTCTATGTAATATATATCTTTAAGTTTAATATACATTTGTTTAATGACAAGATTAATTTTCTCTTTACAAGCTCTCCAGCCGCGCTTCCCAAGGCTCCTCTGGACCAGTTGGCTGAGCGTACCTCACCCACCCAGCAAAACCTGATGCCGCACCTGTGAGTGTTGCAATCAAATTATGTCATGAGACAATCGAATCTGAATTTGCCTTATATTCCTCAGACCTGATATCTCTGCACAGTACAACTGCATTTTAAAAACTGAAAACAAATCAATTACATAATATATATCTTTATGATTAATACAAATGTCCTTAATGACTACTAACTCAAGATTAATTTCCACTCTACAAGCTCTCCAGCCGTGGTTCGTACGGCTCCTCAGGACGAGGTGGCTCACCCTCCCACAGCCACCCAGCGAGGAGTGATGCTTGTCCCGTGAGTGTTGCAATTAGATCTTGTCATGAGACAATAGAAACTGAATATTTGTCTTATAATCCTAAATTGATATCATTGTATAGTGGCAACTGCAGATCAAAAAGTAAGAATAAATATACTATATACTTGTAAACAATAAAAACAAAATTATACATAATTTTAATTTCTGGAATGAGTACTAAGTCCAAATAAAATTGTCACTATTTAAGTACGCCACCGGTGTCTAGTCCGGCGACCTTCCTTGTCTCGCCACACTACGGCGACGATGACGATGAGACTGCCAAGGAGGAACCGCTGGTGGAGGTTGCGACAACGGGCGAGACTGACGATGCGGTTTCCAGCTTTAGTATCTGGTTTGTTAATATAGCATGATTTATTCATAAAAAAGAACCAATTAACATATAATTAGTATATAAATAATGATACTTATATTAATATAAATAATCAGAATAATAATCAATTATAATAAACAATATATATATATATATATATATATATATGTGGGTGTGTGTGTATCTCTATTCATCAGCGGCTACGAGGTACCGTCGGACCTGACAATCATGAGCGAGAGTGAATCGGCCGGATCTGGTAGGAATTTGACGTTCAAGACACCCCTGCCCATACTCAACACGTCTGTATTTATGAATGACGTAAAGCATGTAAGGGAAGATGTAGAACAGTTCCAAAACACTAGGGCTGTGAATTGGAAAGTTATGAAAAGTGAACTGGAGAAACTAAATCATGTGTACAAATCGTACACATACCAGCAACTAAAACTGAAACATAAATATATGAGACAGGTCCTGAAACGCAAGGCACAGTAACTTGTTAGTTTAATTATCTTGTTTTCCAAATTAATTTATTTTTAATTTACTCAATTTAATTATCAAAGTTAGAGTAATTAATGTATAATAATATTTAATTTAATAATGAAATGTATTTATTAAATTTACTTTATTTAATTATCAAAGGAACAGTAATTCTTTTATATTGTGTAATGTTACACTTACATTTATTTACAGTTTTCATTATGAAAATAATAAAAATTGCATTATTATATATACAGAATAATAATAATTTAGAATGAAATATTGAATAACTTTTTTTATGTTGAACTATTCCAGTTAAATTATCTCACTTTTATTGAGTCATTTAATTATATTTTAGTTTATAATTTAATATGCAGAATTTTGTATTACTAGTAAAGGTAGTTATAATAGTAAAATACATTCTTATATATTATTTACTTTCCAATTAATTTTTAATTTCATATATATGGTAAATTTAAATTTCATTATGAAAACAAAATATATATAGAGATAGTTAATAAACAAATATTGTTCACAAATCAACTGTTTATTTGAAAGTAGAAAAGCTTGCCCATATTAGCATGTTTATAAATAAAAATAAAGTTTTGTCAGAGTCTCCATCTCTTTTTTTATTAGTCACTATGTCATGTCATGTCATGTCATGTCATTGATATAAATATAATTCAGTGGAATAGGCCTACTGGGGAAACCACTGTTAAAAAAAAAAAACGAGCCATTAACACTACCTCCTGGGTGGCTTGGAAAGGTGTTTATCAAATGATCAGGTATAATTAAATTTTGTCATACACGAGGCAAATTCATGTCTCATGAGAGGGAAAACACCATTTCTTTCATTTCATATGTAGATTTCGATGTTGATTCCAAATGTTTCCTTAGTTTTCCACTAGGATCAAAACTGAGAAAGAGGTGTTTTGAGTATTATCTCGATGAATTTTGGAGATATCGACATTCTGAGGGCAAATTTGTAATCAGCATTGAAAAGTGCATATGAAATGGAACTACCAGTGCTAAGATGCAAGAAATATGTTTTTTCCCTCTCATGAGGCATGTATTTGCCTAAGAAAAGTGAGCTAGGTTAAGACCGAAAACAAACTTTCAGCTCACTTTGTTACCTAAGCTGGCTCAGTTAAGACCGAAAACAAACTTTCAGCTCACTTTGTTACCTAAGCTGGCTCTCTTTGTTACCTAAAGGCAAATTCATGCTATATCTAGATGAATTTTAGAGATATCGGCATTCTAATGGCAGATTTGGAATCAGCATTGAAAAGTCCATATGAAATGGAAGTCCCAGTGCTCAAATGCAAGATATATGTTTTTCCCTCTCTTGAGGCATGAAATTGCCTAAGCAAAGTGAGCTAGGTTAAGACCGAAACAAAACTTTCAGCTCACTTTGTTACCTAAACTGGCTCAGTTAAGACCGAAACAAAACTATCAGCTCACTTTGTTACCTAAGCTGGCTCAGTTAAGACCGAAAACAAACTTTCAGCTCACTTTGTTACCTAAGCTGGCTCTCTTTGTTACCTAAAGGCAAATTCATGCTATACCTAGATGAATTTTAGAGATATCGACATTCTGATTGCAGATTTGGAATCAGCATCGAAAAGGACAGATGAAATGGGTGTACCAGTGCCCAAATGCAAGACATATGGTTTTCCCTCTCATGAGGCATGAATTTGCCTAAGAAAAGTGAGCTAGGTTAAGACCGAAAACAAACTTTCAGCTCACTTTGTTACCTAAGCTGGCTCAGTTAAGACCGAAAACAAACTTTCAGCTCACTTTGTTACCTAAAGGCAAATTAATGTATCAAGAGAGGAAAACACATAATTCTAGCATTTGAACACTGGAACTTCTATTTCATATGTACTTTTCGCTGTTGATTCCAAATTTGCCTTTACTTTTCCACTAAGATCAAAACTGAGCGAGAAAAAGGGGTTTTGAGAATTCGAAAACTACTAATAATACTATATCTCGATGAATTTTGGAGATATCAAAATTCTGATGGCAGATTTGGAATCAGCATTGAAAAGTCCATATGAAATGGAAGTCCCTGTTCTCAAATGCAAGATATATGTGTTTCCCTCTCATGAGCCATGCATTTGCTTAAGAAAAGTGAGCTAGGTTAAGACCGAAAGCAAACTTTCAGCTCACTTTGTTACCTAAGCTGGCTCAGTTAAGACCGAAAACAAACTTTCAGCTCACTTTGTTACCTAAAGGCAAATACATGCTATATCTCGATGAATTTTGGAGATATCGACATTCTGATGGCAGATTTGGAACCAGGATTGAAAAGTCCATAAGAAATGGAAGTCCCAGTGCTCAAATGCATGATACATGTTTTTCCCTCTCATGAGGCATGAATTTGCCTAAGAAAAGTGAGCTAGGTTAAGACCGAAAAAAAACATTCAGCTCACTTTGTTACCTAAACTGGCTCAGTTAAGACCGAAACAAAACTATCAGCTCACTTTGTTACCTAAGCTGGCTCAGTTAAGACCGAACACAAACTTTCAGCTCACTTTGTTACCTAAGCTGGCTCTCTTTGTTACCTAAAGGCAAATTCATGCTATATCTAGATGAATTTTAGAGATATCGACATGCTGATGGCAGATTTGGAATCAGCATCGAAAAGTACATATGAAATGGAAGTCCCAGTGCTCAAATGCAAGATATATGTTTTTCCCTTTCATGAGGCATGAATTTGCCTAAGAAAAGTGAGCTAGGTTAAGACCGAAGCAAAACTTTCAGCTCACTTTGTTACCTAAGCTGGCTCAGTTAAGACCGAAAACAAACGTTCAGCTCACTTTGTTACCTAAGCTGGCTCCCTTTGTTACCTAAAGGCAAATACATGCTATATCTAGATGAATTTTAGAGATATCGACATTCTAATGGCAGATTTGGAATCAGCATCGAAATGTACACATGAAATGGGTGTACCAGTGCCCAAATGCAAGACATATGGTTTTCCCTCTCATGAAGCATGAATTTGCCTAAGAAAAGTGAGCTAGGTTAAGACCGAAAACAAACTTTCAGCTCACTTTGTTACTTAAGCTGGCTCAGTGAAGACCGATAACAAACATTCAGCTCACTTTGTTACCTAAGCTGGCTCAGTTAAGACCGAAAACAAACTTTCAGCTGACTTTGTTACCTAAAGGCAAATTAATGTATCAGGAGAGGACAACACATAATTCTAGCATTTGAACACTGGAACTTCTATTTCATATGTACTTTTCGCTGTTGATTCCAAATTTGCCTTTACTTTTCCACTAAGATCAAAACTGAGCGAGAAAGAGGGGTTTTGAGAATTAGAAAACTACTAATAATACTATATCTCAATGAATTTTGGAGATATCAACATTCTGATGGCAGATTTGGAATCAGCATTGAAAAGTCCATAGGAAATGGAAGTCCCAGTGCTCAAATGCATGACATATGGTTTTCTCTCTCATGAGGCATGAATTTGCCTAAGAAAAGTGAGCTAGGTTAAGACCGAAAACAAACTTTCAGCTCACTTTGTTACCTAAGCTGGCTCTCTTTGTTACCTAAAGGCAAATTCATGCTATATCTAGATGAATTTTAGAGATATCGACATTCTGATGGCAGATTTGGAATCAGCATCGAAAAGTACACATGGAATGGGTATACCAGTTCTCAAATGCAAGATATATGTTTTTCCCTCTCTTGAGGCATGAATTTGCCTAAGAAAAGTGAGCTAGGTTAAGACCGAAACAAAACTTTCAGCTCACTTTGTTACCTAAATCGACTTGGGATCACTATTTGTATCAGTTGAAATCTCCAGTCTCACTTGGAATCTTGCCTCTAGCTCGCTTAGTTTTGATCCTAGAGGAAAAGTAGGGGCAGATTTGGAATCAACATCGAAAAGTACATATGTAATAGGTGTACTAGTGCCCAAATGCAAGACATATGGTTTTCCCTCTTATGAGACATGAATTTACCTAAGAAAAGAGAGCTAGGTTAAGACCGAAAACAAACTTTCAGCTCACTTTGTTACCTAAAGGCGAATTTAAGTTCCGGTTTCATAGAGATCATTGATTGGAGACATTAGTAGATGACTTCATATACGGTCTTAACTCTCTGTGTTACCTAAAGGAAAATTCATGCTATATCTAGATTAATTTTGGAGATATCGACATTCTGATGGCAGATTTGGAATCAGCATTGATAAGTACATAGGAAATGGAAGTACCAGTGCTCAAATGCAGGATATATGTTTTTCCCTCTTATGAGGCATGAATTTGCCTAAGAAAAGTGAGCTAGGTTAAGACCGAAAACAAACTTTCATCTCACTTTGTTACCTAAGCTGGCTCAGTTAAGACCGAAACAAAACTATCAGCTCACTTTGTTACCTAAGCTGGCTCAGTTAAGACCGAACACAAACTTTCAGCTCACTTTGTTACCTAAGCTGGCTCTCTTTGTTACCTAAAGGCAAATTCATGCTATATCTAGATGAATTTTAGAGATATCGACATGCTGATGGCAGATTTGGAATCAGCATCGAAAAGTACATATGAAATGGAAGTCCCAGTGCTCAAATGCATGATATATGTTTTTCCCTTTCATGAGGCATGAATTTGCCTAAGAAAAGTGAGCTAGGTTAAGACCGAAGCAAAACTTTCAGCTCACTTTGTTACCTAAGCTGGCTCAGTTAAGACCGAAAACAAACGTTCAGCTCACTTTGTTACCTAAGCTGGCTCTCTTTGTTACCTAAAGGCAAATACATGCTATATCTAGATGAATTTTAGAGATATCGACATTCTAATGGCAGATTTGGAATCAGCATCGAAATGTACACATGAAATGGGTGTACCAGTGCCCAAATGCAAGACATATGGTTTTCCCTCTCATGAAGCATGAATTTGCCTAAGAAAAGTGAGCTAGGTTAAGACCGAAAACAAACTTTCAGCTCACTTTGTTACTTAAGCTGGCTCAGTTAAGACCGATAGCAAACATTCAGCTCACTTTGTTACCTAAGCTGGCTCAGTTAAGACCGAAAACAAACTTTCAGCTCACTTTGTTACCTAAGCTGGCTCTCTTTGTTACCTAAAGGCAAATTCATGCTATACCTAGATGAATTTTAGAGATATCGACATTCTGATGGCAGATTTGGAATCAGCATCGAAAAGAACAGATGAAATGGGTGTACCAGTGCCCAAATGCAAGACATATGGTTTTCCCTCTCATGAGGCATGAATTTGCCTAAGAAAAGTGAGCTAGGTTAAGACCGAAAACAAACTTTCAGCTCACTTTGTTACCTAAGCTGGCTCAGTTAAGACCGAAAACAAACTTTCAGCTCACTTTGTTACCTAAAGGCAAATTAATGTATCAAGAGAGGAAAACACATAATTCTAGCATTTGAACACTGGAACTTCTATTTCATATGTACTTTTCGCTGTTGATTCCAAATTTGCCTTTACTTTTCCACTAAGATCAAAACTGAGCGAGAAAGAGGGGTTTTGAGAATTCGAAAACTACTAATAATACTATATCTCGATGAATTTTGGAGATATCAACATTCTGATGGCAGATTTGGAATCAGCATTGAAAAGTCCATATGAAATGGAAGTCCCTGTTCTCAAATGCAAGATATATGTGTTTCCCTCTCATGAGGCATGCATTTGCCTAAGAAAAGTGAGCTAGGTTAAGACCGAAAGCAAACTTTCAGCTCACTTTGTTACCTAAGATGGCTCTCTTCGTTACCTAAAGGGAAATACATGCTATATCTTGATGAATTTTGGAGATATCGACATTCTGATGGCAGATTTGGAACCAGGATTGAAAAGTCCATAGGAAATGGAAGTCCCAGTGCTCAAATGCAAGATAAATGTTTTTCCCTCTCATGAGGCATGAATTTGCCTAAGAAAAGTGAGCTAGGTTAAGACCGAAACAAAACTATCAGCTCACTTTGTTACCTAAGCTGGCTCAGTTAAGACCGAAAACAAACTTTCAGCTCACTTGGTTACCTAAGCTGGCTCTCTTTGTTACCTAAAGGCAAATTCATGCTATACCTAGATGAATTTTAGAGATATCGACGTTCTGATGGCAGATTTGGAATCAGCATCGAAAAGAACAGATGAAATGGGTGTACCAGTGCCCAAATGCAAGACATATGGTTTTCCCTCTCATGAGGCATGAATTTGCCTAAGAAAAGTGAGCTAGGTTAAGACCGAAAACAAACTTTCAGCTCACTTTGTTACCTAAACTGGCTCAGTTAAGACCGAAACAAAACTATCAGCTCACTTTGTTACCTAAGCTGGCTCAGTTAAGACCGAACACAAACTTTCAGCTCACTTTGTTACCTAAGATGGCTCTCATTGTTACCTAAAGGCAAATACATGCTATATCTCGATGAATTTTGGAGATATCGACATTCTGATGGCAGATTTGGAACCAGGATTGAAAAGTCCATAGGAAATGGAAGTCCCAGTGCTCAAATGCAAGATAAATGTTTTTCCCTCTCATGAGGCATGAATTTGCCTAAGAAAAGTGAGCTAGGTTAAGACCGAAACAAAACTATCAGCTCACTTTGTTACCTAAGCTGGCTCAGTTAAGACCGAAAACAAACTTTCAGCTCACTTGGTTACCTAAGCTGGCTCTCTTTGTTACCTAAAGGCAAATACATGCTATATCTCGATGAATTTTGGAGATATCGACATTCTGATGGCAGATTTGGAACCAGGATTGAAAAGTTCATAGGAAATGGAGGTCCCGGTGCTCAAATGCAAGATAAATGTTTTTCCCTCTCATGAGGCATGAATTTGCCTAAGCAAAGTGAGCTAGGTTAAGACCGAAAACAAACATTCAGCTCACTTTGTTACCTAAACTGGCTCAGTTAAGACCGAAACAAAACTATCAGCTCACTTTGTTACCTAAGCTGGCTCAGTTAAGACCGAACACAAACTTTCAGCTCACTTTGTTACCTAAGCTGGCTCTCTTTGTTACCTAAAGGCAAATTCATGCTATATCTAGATGAATTTTAGAGATATCGACATTCTGATGGCAGATTTGGAATCAGCATCGAAAAGTACACATGGAATGGGTATACCAGTTCTCAAATGCAAGATATATGTTTTTCCCTCTCTTGAGGCATGAATTTGCCTAAGAAAAGTGAGCTAGGTTAAGACCGAAACAAAACTTTCAGCTCACTTTGTTACCTAAATCGACTTGGGATCACTATTTGTATCAGTTGAAATCTCCAGTCTCACTTGGAATCTTGCCTCTAGCTCGCTTAGTTTTGATCCTAGAGGAAAAGTAGGGGCAGATTTGGAATCAACATCGAAAAGAACATATGTAATAGGTGTACTAGTGCCCAAATGCAAGACATATGGTTTTCCCTCTTATGAGACATGAATTTACCTAAGAAAAGAGAGCTAGGTTAAGACCGAAAACAAACTTTCAGCTCACTTTGTTACCTAAAGGCGAATTTAAGTTCCGGTTTCATAGAGATCATTGATTGGAGACATTAGTAGATGACTTCATATACGGTCTTAACTCTCTGTGTTACCTAAAGGAAAATTCATGCTATATCTAGATTAATTTTGGAGATATCGACATTCTGATGGCAGATTTGGAATCAGCATTGATAAGTACATAGGAAATGGAAGTACCAGTGCTCAAATGCAGGATATATGTTTTTCCCTCTTATGAGGCATGAATTTGCCTAAGAAAAGTGAGCTAGGTTAAGACCGAAAACAAACTTTCATCTCACTTTGTTACCTAAGCTGGCTCAGTTAAGACCGAAACAAAACTATCAGCTCACTTTGTTACCTAAGCTGGCTCAGTTAAGACCGAACACAAACTTTCAGCTCACTTTGTTACCTAAGCTGGCTCTCTTTGTTACCTAAAGGCAAATTCATGCTATATCTAGATGAATTTTAGAGATATCGACATTCTGATGGCAGATTTGCAATCAGCATCGAAAAGTACATATGAAATGGAAGTCCCAGTGCTCAAATGCAAGATATATGTTTTTCCCTTTCATGAGGCATGAATTTGCCTAAGAAAAGTGAGCTCAGTTAAGACCGAAATATAACTTTCAGCTCAGTTTGTTACCTAAGCTGGCTCAGTTAAGACCGAAAACAAACTTTCAGCTCACTTTGTTACCTAAGCTGGCTCTCTTTGTTACCTAAAGGCAAATTCATGCTATATCTAGATGAATTTTAGAGATATCGACATTCTGATGGCAGATTAGGAATCAGCATCGAAAAGTACACATGAAATGGGTGTACCAGTGCCCAAATGCAAGACATATGATTTTCCCTCTCATGAGGCATGAATTTGCCTAAGAAAAGTGAGCCAAGTTGAGACCGAAAAATAACTTTCAGCTCACTTTGTTACCTAAACTGGCTCAGTTAAGACCGAAAACAAACTTTCAGCTCAGTTTGTTACCTAAGCTGGCTCAGTTAAGACCGAAAACAAACTTTCAGCTCACTTTGTTACCTAAGCTGGCTCTCTTTGTTACCTAAAGGCAAATTCATGCTATATCTAGATGAATTTTAGAGATATCGACATTCTGATGGCAGATTTGGAATCAGCATCGAAAAGAACAGATGAAATGGGTGTACCAGTGCCCAAATGCAAGACATATGGTTTTCCCTCTCATGAGGCATGAATTTGCCTAAGAAAAGTGAGCTAGGTTAAGACCGAAAACAAACTTTCAGCTCACTTTGTTACCTAAGCTGGCTCAGTTAAGACCGAAAACAAACTTTCAGCTCACTTTGTTACCTAAAGGCAAATTAATGTATCAAGAGAGGACAACACATAATTCTAGCATTTGAACACTGGAACTTCTATTTCATATGTACTTTTCGCTGTTGATTCCAAATTTGCCTTTACTTTTCCACTAAGATCAAAACTGAGCGAGAAAGAGGGGTTTTGAGAATTAGAAAACTACTAATAATACTATATCTCAATGAATTTTGGAGATATCAACATTCTGATGGCAGATTTGGAATCAGCATTGAAAAGTCCATAGGAAATGGAAGTCCCAGTGCTCAAATGCAAGACATATGGTTTTCTCTCTCATGAGGCATGAATTTGCCTAAGAAAAGTGAGCTAGGTTAAGACCGAAAACAAACATTCAGCTCACTTTGTTACCTAAACTGGCTCAGTTAAGACCGAAACAAAACTATCAGCTCACTTTGTTACCTAAGCTGGCTCAGTTAAGACCGAACACAAACTTTCAGCTCACTTTGTTACCTAAGCTGGCTCTCTTTGTTACCTAAAGGCAAATTCATGCTATATCTAGATGAATTTTAGAGATATCGACATTCTGATGGCAGATTTGGAATCAGCATCGAAAAGTACACATGGAATGGGTATACCAGTTCTCAAATGCAAGATATATGTCTTCCCTCTCTTGAGGCATGAATTTGCCTAAGAAAAGTGAGCTAGGTTAAGACCGAAACAAAACTTTCAGCTCACTTTGTTACCTAAATCGACTTGGGATCACTATTTGTATCAGTTGAAATCTCCAGTCTCACTTGGAATCTTGCCTCTAGCTCGCTTAGTTTTGATCCTAGAGGAAAAGTAGGGGCAGATTTGGAATCAACATCGAAAAGTACATATGTAATAGGTGTACTAGTGCCCAAATGCAAGACATATGGTTTTCCCTCTTATGAGACATGAATTTACCTAAGAAAAGAGAGCTAGGTTAAGACCGAAAACAAACATTCAGCTCACTTTGTTACCTAAGCTGGCTCAGTTAAGACCGAAAACAAACTTTCAGCTCACTTTGTTACCTAAGATGGCTCTCATTGTTACCTAAAGGCTATATCTCGATGAATTTTAGAGATATCGACATTCTGATGGCAGATTTGGAACCAGGATTGAAAAGTCCATAGGAAATGGAAGTCCCAGTGCTCAAATGCAAGATACATTTTTTTCCCTCTCATGAGGCATGAATTTGCCTAAGAAAAGTGAGCTAGGTTAAGACCGAAACAAAACTATCAGCTCACTTTGTTACCTAAGCTGGCTCAGTTAAGACCGAAAACAAACTTTCAGCTCACTTTGTTACCTAAGCTGGCTCTCTTTGTTACCTAAAGGCAAATTCATGCTATACCTAGATCAATTTTAGAGATATCGACATTCTGATGGCAGATTTGGAATCAGCATCGAAAAGAACAGATGAAATGGGTGTACCAGTGCCCAAATGCAAGACATATGGTTTTCCCTCTCATGAGGCATGAATTTGCCTAAGAAAAGTGAGCTAGGTTAAGACCGAAAACAAACTTTCAGCTCACTTTGTTACCTAAACTGGCTCAGTTAAGACCGAAACAAAACTATCAGCTCACTTTGTTACCTAAGCTGGCTCAGTTAAGACCGAACACAAACTTTCAGCTCACTTTGTTACCTAAGATGGCTCTCATTGTTACCTAAAGGCAAATACATGCTATATCTCGATGAATTTTGGAGATATCGACATTCTGATGGCAGATTTGGAACCAGGATTGAAAAGTCCATAGGAAATGGAAGTCCCAGTGCTCAAATGCAAGATAAATGTTTTTCCCTCTCATGAGGCATGAATTTGCCTAAGAAAAGTGAGCTAGGTTAAGACCGAAACAAAACTATCAGCTCACTTTGTTACCTAAGCTGGCTCAGTTAAGACCGAAAACAAACTTTCAGCTCACTTGGTTACCTAAGCTGGCTCTCTTTGTTACCTAAAGGCAAATACATGCTATATCTCGATGAATTTTGGAGATATCGACATTCTGATGGCAGATTTGGAACCAGGATTGAAAAGTTCATAGGAAATGGAAGTCCCGGTGCTCAAATGCAAGATAAATGTTTTTCCCTCTCATGAGGCATGAATTTGCCTAAGAAAAGTGAGCTAGGTTAAGACCGAAAACAAACATTCAGCTCACTTTGTTACCTAAACTGGCTCAGTTAAGACCGAAACAAAACTATCAGCTCACTTTGTTACCTAAGCTGGCTCAGTTAAGACCGAACACAAACTTTCAGCTCACTTTGTTACCTAAGCTGGCTCAGTTAAGACCGAAAACAAACTTTCAGCTCACTTTGTTACCTAAAGGCAAATTAATGTATCAAGAGAGGACAACACATAATTCTAGCATTTGAACACTGGAACTTCTATTTCATATGTACTTTTCGCTGTTGATTCCAAATTTGCCTTTACTTTTCCACTAAGATCAAAACTGAGCGAGAAAGAGGGGTTTTGAGAATTAGAAAACTACTAATAATACTATATCTCAATGAATTTTGGAGATATCAACATTCTGATGGCAGATTTGGAATCAGCATTGAAAAGTCCATAGGAAATGGAAGTCCCAGTGCTCAAATGCAAGACATATGGTTTTCTCTCTCATGAGGCATGAATTTGCCTAAGAAAAGTGAGCTAGGTTAAGACCGAAAACAAACATTCAGCTCACTTTGTTACCTAAACTGGCTCAGTTAAGACCGAAACAAAACTATCAGCTCACTTTGTTACCTAAGCTGGCTCAGTTAAGACCGAACACAAACTTTCAGCTCACTTTGTTACCTAAGCTGGCTCTCTTTGTTACCTAAAGGCAAATTCATGCTATATCTAGATGAATTTTAGAGATATCGACATTCTGATGGCAGATTTGGAATCAGCATCGAAAAGTACACATGGAATGGGTATACCAGTTCTCAAATGCAAGATATATGTTTTTCCCTCTCATGAGGCATGAATTTGCCTAAGAAAAGTGAGCTAGGTTAAGACCGAAACAAAACTTTCAGCTCACTTTGTTACCTAAATCGACTTGGGATCACTATTTGTATCAGTTGAAATCTCCAGTCTCACTTGGAATCTTGCCTCTAGCTCGCTTAGTTTTGATCCTAGAGGAAAAGTAGGGGCAGATTTGGAATCAACATCGAAAAGTACATATGTAATAGGTGTACTAGTGCCCAAATGCAAGACATATGGTTTTCCCTCTTATGAGACATGAATTTACCTAAGAAAAGAGAGCTAGGTTAAGACCGAAAACAAACATTCAGCTCACTTTGTTACCTAAGCTGGCTCAGTTAAGACCGAAAACAAACTTTCAGCTCACTTTGTTACCTAAGATGGCTCTCATTGTTACCTAAAGGCTATATCTCGATGAATTTTAGAGATATCGACATTCTGATGGCAGATTTGGAACCAGGATTGAAAAGTCCATAGGAAATGGAAGTCCCAGTGCTCAAATGCAAGATACATTTTTTTCCCTCTCATGAGGCATGAATTTGCCTAAGAAAAGTGAGCTAGGTTAAGACCGAAACAAAACTATCAGCTCACTTTGTTACCTAAGCTGGCTCAGTTAAGACCGAAAACAAACTTTCAGCTCACTTTGTTACCTAAGCTGGCTCTCTTTGTTACCTAAAGGCAAATTCATGCTATACCTAGATCAATTTTAGAGATATCGACATTCTGATGGCAGATTTGGAATCAGCATCGAAAAGAACAGATGAAATGGGTGTACCAGTGCCCAAATGCAAGACATATGGTTTTCCCTCTCATGAGGCATGAATTTGCCTAAGAAAAGTGAGCTAGGTTAAGACCGAAAACAAACTTTCAGCTCACTTTGTTACCTAAACTGGCTCAGTTAAGACCGAAACAAAACTATCAGCTCACTTTGTTACCTAAGCTGGCTCAGTTAAGACCGAACACAAACTTTCAGCTCACTTTGTTACCTAAGATGGCTCTCATTGTTACCTAAAGGCAAATACATGCTATATCTCGATGAATTTTGGAGATATCGACATTCTGATGGCAGATTTGGAACCAGGATTGAAAAGTCCATAGGAAATGGAAGTCCCAGTGCTCAAATGCAAGATAAATGTTTTTCCCTCTCATGAGGCATGAATTTGCCTAAGAAAAGTGAGCTAGGTTAAGACCGAAACAAAACTATCAGCTCACTTTGTTACCTAAGCTGGCTCAGTTAAGACCGAAAACAAACTTTCAGCTCACTTGGTTACCTAAGCTGGCTCTCTTTGTTACCTAAAGGCAAATACATGCTATATCTCGATGAATTTTGGAGATATCGACATTCTGATGGCAGATTTGGAACCAGGATTGAAAAGTTCATAGGAAATGGAAGTCCCGGTGCTCAAATGCAAGATAAATGTTTTTCCCTCTCATGAGGCATGAATTTGCCTAAGAAAAGTGAGCTAGGTTAAGACCGAAAACAAACATTCAGCTCACTTTGTTACCTAAACTGGCTCAGTTAAGACCGAAACAAAACTATCAGCTCACTTTGTTACCTAAGCTGGCTCAGTTAAGACCGAACACAAACTTTCAGCTCACTTTGTTACCTAAGCTGGCTCAGTTAAGACCGAAAACAAACTTTCAGCTCACTTTGTTACCTAAAGGCAAATTAATGTATCAAGAGAGGACAACACATAATTCTAGCATTTGAACACTGGAACTTCTATTTCATATGTACTTTTCGCTGTTGATTCCAAATTTGCCTTTACTTTTCCACTAAGATCAAAACTGAGCGAGAAAGAGGGGTTTTGAGAATTAGAAAACTACTAATAATACTATATCTCAATGAATTTTGGAGATATCAACATTCTGATGGCAGATTTGGAATCAGCATTGAAAAGTCCATAGGAAATGGAAGTCCCAGTGCTCAAATGCAAGACATATGGTTTTCTCTCTCATGAGGCATGAATTTGCCTAAGAAAAGTGAGCTAGGTTAAGACCGAAAACAAACATTCAGCTCACTTTGTTACCTAAACTGGCTCAGTTAAGACCGAAACAAAACTATCAGCTCACTTTGTTACCTAAGCTGGCTCAGTTAAGACCGAACACAAACTTTCAGCTCACTTTGTTACCTAAGCTGGCTCTCTTTGTTACCTAAAGGCAAATTCATGCTATATCTAGATGAATTTTAGAGATATCGACATTCTGATGGCAGATTTGGAATCAGCATCGAAAAGTACACATGGAATGGGTATACCAGTTCTCAAATGCAAGATATATGTTTTTCCCTCTCTTGAGGCATGAATTTGCCTAAGAAAAGTGAGCTAGGTTAAGACCGAAACAAAACTTTCAGCTCACTTTGTTACCTAAATCGACTTGGGATCACTATTTGTATCAGTTGAAATCTCCAGTCTCACTTGGAATCTTGCCTCTAGCTCGCTTAGTTTTGATCCTAGAGGAAAAGTAGGGGCAGATTTGGAATCAACATCGAAAAGTACATATGTAATAGGTGTACTAGTGCCCAAATGCAAGACATATGGTTTTCCCTCTTATGAGACATGAATTTACCTAAGAAAAGAGAGCTAGGTTAAGACCGAAAACAAACATTCAGCTCACTTTGTTACCTAAACTGGCTCAGTTAAGACCGAAACAAAACTATCAGCTCACTTTGTTACCTAAGCTGGCTCAGTTAAGACCGAACACAAACTTTCAGCTCACTTTGTTACCTAAGATGGCTCTCATTGTTACCTAAAGGCAAATACATGCTATATCTCGATGAATTTTGGAGATATCGACATTCTGATGGCAGATTTGGAACCAGGATTGAAAAGTCCATAGGAAATGGAAGTCCCAGTGCTCAAATGCAAGACATATGGTTTTCCCTCTCATGAGGCATGAATTTGCCTAAGAAAAGTGAGCTAGGTTAAGACCGAAAACAAACTTTCAGCTCACTTTGTTACCTAAACTGGCTCAGTTAAGACCGAAACAAAACTATCAGCTCACTTTGTTACCTAAGCTGGCTCAGTTAAGACCGAACACAAACTTTCAGCTCACTTTGTTACCTAAGCTGGCTCTCTTTGTTACCTAAAGGCAAATTCATGCTATATCTAGATGAATTTTAGAGATATCGACATTCTGATGGCAGATTTGGAATCAGCATCGAAAAGTACATATGAAATGGAAGTCCCAGTTCTCAAATGCAAGATATATGTTTTTCCCTCTCATGAGGCATGAATTTGCCTAAGAAAAGTGAGCTAGGTTAAGACCGAAACAAAACTTTCAGCTCACTTTGTTACCTAAGCTGGCTCAGTTAAGACCGAAAACAAACTTTCAGCTCACTTTGTTACCTAAGATGGCTCTCATTGTTACCTAAAGACTATATCTCGATGAATTTTAGAGATATCGACATTCTGATGGCAGATTTGGAACCAGGATTGAAAAGTCCATAGGAAATGGAAGTCCCAGTGCTCAAATGCAAGATACATGTTTTTCCCTCTCATGAGGCATGAATTTGCCTAAGAAAAGTGAGCTAGGTTAAGACCGAAACAAAACTTTCAGCTCACTTTGTTACCTAAACTGGCTCAGTTAAGACCGAAACAAAACTATCAGCTCACTTTGTTACCTAAGCTGGCTCAGTTAAGACCGAACACAAACTTTCAGCTCACTTTGTTACCTAAGCTGGCTCTCTTTGTTACCTAAAGGCAAATTCATGCTATATCTAGATGAATTTTAGAGATATCGACATTCTGATGGCAGATTAGGAATCAGCATCGAACAGTACATGAAATGGAAGTCCAGTGCTCAAATGCAAGATATGGTTTTCCCTCTCATGAGGCATGAATTTGCCTAAGAAAAGTGAGCCAGGTTGAGACCGAAAAATAACTTTCAGCTCACTTTGTTACCTAAGCTGGCTCAGTTAAGACCGAAAACAAACTTTCAGCTCAGTTTGTTACCTAAGCTGGCTCTCTTTGTTACCTAAAGGCAAATACATGCTATATCTCGATGAATTTTGGAGATATCGACATTCTGATGGCAGATTTGGAACCAGGATTGAAAAGTCCATAGGAAATGGAAGTCCCAGTGCTCAAATGCAAGATATATGTTTTTCCCTCTCATGAGGCATGAATTTGCCTAAGAAAAGTGAGCTAGGTTAAGACCGAAAACAAACTTTCAGCTCACTTTGTTACCTAAGCTGGCTCAGTTAAGACCGAAAACAAACTTTCAGCTCACTTGGTTACCTAAGCTGGCTCTCTTTGTTACCTAAAGGCAAATACATGCTATATCTCGATGAATTTTGGAGATATCGACATTCTGATGGCAGATTTGGAACCAGGATTGAAAAGTTCATAGGAAATGGAAGTCCCGGTGCTCAAATGCAAGATAAATGTTTTTCCCTCTCATGAGGCATGAATTTGCCTAAGAAAAGTGAGCTAGGTTAAGACCGAAAACAAACATTCAGCTCACTTTGTTACCTAAACTGGCTCAGTTAAGACCGAAACAAAACTATCAGCTCACTTTGTTACCTAAGCTGGCTCAGTTAAGACCGAAAACAAACTTTCAGCTCACTTTGTTACCTAAAGGCAAATTAATGTATCAAGAGAGGACAACACATAATTCTAGCATTTGAACACTGGAACTTCTATTTCATATGTACTTTTCGCTGTTGATTCCAAATTTGCCTTTACTTTTCCACTAAGATCAAAACTGAGCGAGAAAGAGGGGTTTTGAGAATTAGAAAACTACTAATAATACTATATCTCAATGAATTTTGGAGATATCAACATTCTGATGGCAGATTTGGAATCAGCATTGAAAAGTCCATAGGAAATGGAAGTCCCAGTGCTCAAATGCAAGACATATGGTTTTCTCTCTCATGAGGCATGAATTTGCCTAAGAAAAGTGAGCTAGGTTAAGACCGAAAACAAACATTCAGCTCACTTTGTTACCTAAACTGGCTCAGTTAAGACCGAAACAAAACTATCAGCTCACTTTGTTACCTAAGCTGGCTCAGTTAAGACCGAACACAAACTTTCAGCTCACTTTGTTACCTAAACTGGCTCAGTTAAGACCGAAACAAAACTATCAGCTCACTTTGTTACCTAAGCTGGCTCAGTTAAGACCGAACACAAACTTTCAGCTCACTTTGTTACCTAAGCTGGCTCTCTTTGTTACCTAAAGGCAAATTCATGCTATATATAGATGAACTTTAGAGATATCGACATTCCGATGGGAAATGGAAGTACCAGTGCTCAAATGCAAGATATATGTTTTTCCCTCTTATGAGGCATGAATTTGCCTAAGAAAAGTGAGCTAGGTTAAGACCGAAAACAAACTTTCAGCTCACTTTGTTACCTAAGCTGGCTCAGTTAAGACCGAAAACAAACTTTCAGCTCACTTTGTTACCTAAGATGGCTCTCATTGTTACCTAAAGGCAAATACATGCTATATCTCGATGAATTTTGGAGATATCGACATTCTGATGGCATATTTGGAACCAGGATTGAAAAGTCCATAGGAAATGGAAGTCCCAGTGTTCAAATGCAAGATAAATGTTTTTCCCTCTTATGAGGCATGAATTTGCCTAAGAAAAGTGAGCTAGGTTAAGACCGAAAACAAACTTTCAGCTCACTTTGTTACCTAAGCTGGCTCAGTTAAGACCGAAAACAAACTTTCAGCTCACTTTGTTACCTAAGATGGCTCTCATTGTTACCTAAAGGCTATATCTCGATGAATTTTAGAGATATCGACATTCTGATGGCAGATTTGGAACCAGGATTGAAAAGTCCATAGGAAATGGAAGTCCCAGTGCTCAAATGCAAGATACATTTTTTTCCCTCTCATGAGGCATGAATTTGCCTAAGAAAAGTGAGCTAGGTTAAGACCGAAACAAAACTATCAGCTCACTTTGTTACCTAAGCTGGCTCAGTTAAGACCGAAAACAAACTTTCAGCTCACTTTGTTACCTAAGCTGGCTCTCTTTGTTACCTAAAGGCAAATTCATGCTATATCTAGATGAATTTTAGAGATATCGACATTCTGATGGCAGATTTGGAATCAGCATCGAAAAGTACATATGAAATGGAAGTCCCAGTGCTCAAATGCAAGATATATGTTTTTCCCTCTCTTGAGGCATGAATTTGCCTAAGAAAAGTGAGCTAGGTTAAGACCGAAAACAAACTTTCAGCTCACTTTGTTACCTAAACTGGCTCAGTTAAGACCGAAACAAAACTATCAGCTCACTTTGTTACCTAAGCTGGCTCAGTTAAGACCGAAAACAAACTTTCAGCTCACTTTGTTACCTAAGATGGCTCTCATTGTTACCTAAAGGCAAATACATGCTATATCTCGATGAATTTTGGAGATATCGACATTCTGATGGCAGATTTGGAATCAGCATTGAAAAGTCCATAGGAAATGGAAGTCCCAGTGCTCAAATGCAAGATATATGTTTTTCCCTCTCATGAGGCATGAATTTGCCTAAGAAAAGTGAGCTAGGTTAAGACCGAAACAAAACTTTCAGCTCAGTTTGTTACCTAAGCTGGCTCAGTTAAGACCGAAAACAAACTTTCAGCTCACTTTGTTACCTAAGCTGGCTCTCTTTGTTACCTAAAGGCAAATACATGCTATATCTCGATGAATTTTGGAGATATCGACATTCTGATGGCAGATTTGGAATCAGCATCGAAAAGTACATATGAAATGGAAGTCCCAGTTCTCAAATACAAGATATATGATTTTCCCTCTCATGAGGCATGAATTTGCCTAAGAAAAGTGAGCTCAGTTAAGACCGAAAACAAACTTTCAGCTCAGTTTGTTACCTAAGCTGGCTCAGTTAAGACCGAAAACAAACTTTCAGCTCACTTTGTTACCTAAGCTGGCTCTCATTGTTACCTAAAGGCAAATTCATGCTATATCTAGATGAATTTTAGAGATATCGACATTCTGATGGCAGATTAGGAATCAGCATCGAAAAGTACACATGAAATGGGTGTACCAGTGCCCAAATGCAAGACATATGATTTTCCCTCTCATGAGGCATGAATTTGCCTAAGAAAAGTGAGCTAGGTTAAGACCGAAACAAAACTTTCAGCTCACTTTGTTACCTAAATCGACTTGGGATCACTATTTGTATCAGTTGAAATCTCCAGTCTCACTTGGAATCTTGCCTCTAGCTCGCTTAGTTTTGATCCTAGAGGAAAAGTAGGGGCAGATTTGGAATCAACATCGAAAAGTACATATGTAATAGGTGTACTAGTGCCCAAATGCAAGACATATGGTTTTCCCTCTTATGAGACATGAATTTACCTAAGAAAAGAGAGCTAGGTTAAGACCGAAAACAAACTTTCAGCTCACTTTGTTACCTAAAGGCGAATTTAAGTTCCGGTTTCATAGAGATCATTGATTGGAGACATTAGTAGATGACTTCATATACGGTCTTAACTCTCTGTGTTACCTAAAGGAAAATTCATGCTATATCTAGATTAATTTTGGAGATATCGACATTCTGATGGCAGATTTGGAATCAGCATTGATAAGTACATAGGAAATGGAAGTACCAGTGCTCAAATGCAAGATATATGTTTTTCCCTCTTATGAGGCATGAATTTGCCTAAGAAAAGTGAGCTAGGTTAAGACCGAAAACAAACTTTCATCTCACTTTGTTACCTAAGCTGGCTCAGTTAAGACCGAAAACAAACTTTCAGCTCACTTTGTTACCTAAGCTGGCTCAGTTAAGACCGAAAACAAACTTTCAGCTCACTTTGTTACCTAAGATGGCTCTCTTCGTTACCTAAAGGGAAATACATGCTATATCTTGATGAATTTTGGAGATATCGACATTCTGATGGCAGATTTGGAATCAGCATTGCAAAGTCCACAGGAAATGGAAGTCCCAGTGCTCAAATGCAAGATATATGTTTTTCCCTCTTATGAGGCATGAATTTGCCTAAGAAAAGTGAGCTAGGTTAAGACCGAAAACAAACTTTCATCTCACTTTGTTACCTAAGCTGGCTCAGTTAAGACCGAAAACAAACTTTCAGCTCACTTTGTTACCTAAGCTGGCTCAGTTAAGACCGAAAGCAAACTTTCAGCTCACTTTGTTACCTAAGCTGGCTCTCTTTGTTACCTAAAGGCAAATTCATGCTATATCTAGATGAATTTTTGAGATATCGACATTCCGATGGCAGATTTGGAATCAGCATTGAAAAGTCCATAGGAAATGGAAGTCCCAGTGCTCAAATGCAAGACATATGGTTTTCTCTCTCATGAGGCATGAATTTGCCTAAGAAAGGTGAGCTAGCTTAAGACCGAAAACAAACTTTCAGCTCACTTTGTTACCTAAAGGCAAATACATGCTATATCTAGATGAATTTTAGAGATATCGACATTCTAATGGCAGATTTGGAATCAGCATCGAAAAGTACACATGAAATGGGTGTACCAGTGCCCAAATGCAAGACATATGGTTTTCCCTCTCATGAAGCATGAATTTGCCTAAGAAAAGTGAGCTAGGTTAAGACCGAAAACAAACTTTCAGCTCACTTTGTTACCTAAGCTGGCTCTCTTTGTTACCTAAAGGCAAATTCATGCTATATCTAGATGAATTTTAGAGATATCGACATTCTGATGGCAGATTTGGAATCAGCATTGAAAAGTCCTTAGGAAATGGAAGTCCCAGTGCTCAAATGCAAGATATATGTGTTTCCCTCTGTTGAGGCATGAATTTGCCTAAGAAAAATGAGCTAGGTTAAGACCGAAAACAAAACTTTCAGCTCACTTTGTTACCTAAATCAACTTGGGATCACTATTTGTATCAGTTGAAATCTCCAGTCTCACTTGGAAAATTACCTCTAGCTCGCTTAGTTTTGATCCTAGAGGAAAAGTAGGGGCAGATTTGGAATCAACATCGAAAAGTACATATGTAATGGGTGTACTAGTGCCCAAATGCAAGACATATGGTTTTCCCTCTCATGAGACATGAATTTACCTAAGAAAAGAGAGCTAGGTTAAGACCGAAAACTAAACTTGCAGCTCACTTTGTTACCTAAATCAACTTGGGATCACTATTTGTATCAGTTGAAATCTCCAGTCTCACTTGGAAAATTACCTCTAGCTCGCTTAGTTTTGATCCTAGAGGAAAGGTAGGGGCAGATTTGGAATCAACATCGAAAAGTACATATGTAATGGGTGTACTAGTGCCCAAATGCAAGACATATGGTTTTCCCTCTCATGAGACATGAATTTACCTAAGAAAAGAGAGCTAGGTTAAGACCGAAAACTAAACTTTCAGCTCACTTTGTTACCTAAATCAACTTGGGATCACTATTTGTATCAGTTGAAATCTCCAGTCTCACTTGGAAAATTACCTCTAGCTCGCGTAGTTTTGATCCTAGAGGAAAGGTAAAGGCAGATTTGGAATCTACATTAAAAATTACATATGGGGATCATTCAAGTATCCAAAAAATACTTTACTTAACACATTTGGAGAGAATAATCCAAGAATAATCCTTTGTAGAGTAAAAACAACACCTAATTCGGGTTCCTCAGACCATTG
>CM064514.1:16372823-16405323 GCA_032716605.1 Paralithodes platypus | reverse complement strand
ATTGGTCTCTGCACAGCGTCACCTGTTCACATCGACCTCATTGCTATGCGACAAGCATACCAGCAAACCTAGACCCCCACACAAAAGATTGCGCCAACCTCCGCTCAGAATTTCCTCCTGGTGAGCTCGGCTACTGGTGTACTGCCAACTAATGGGTCTAGTGGCGAGACCCAAGCCCATGGGCAAAGCAAATATTGGTCTCTGCACAGCGTCACCTGTTCACATCGACCTCATTGCTATGCGACAAGCATACCAGCAAACCGAGACCCCACACAAAAGAATGTGCCAGCCACAAAAGCACAAGAGTGTAGCATAGGTAACCTACACTAGTGTACCAATGCACCAGCTGACAAAGACCTTGGGGCTGTGATCTCACAGAGGAGACAGCTCTAGCCCACCCTTTTTGGTTAGTCAATGTCATTCATATGTGTGCTAGACAGTCTGGCCCTCCCACGACTGCCCAAGCACACACGTTTTACGTCGTTCCCTGTGGGTAATTAGACTAGTCAGCTTGAAAGATCAAAGCCGGACGTCCATTACTCACTAGAGCGACCTGCACAAGGGGCCCAGAGGCTCCGTTGCCATGCCTATAGCATTTTGGCGCCGTTCAGAGCGACCTGTGCACTGCATCGTCCGATACACCCCTCCTAATTAACTATAGGCCAAAGGAGTATCAGCTCTGCAGCGAGATCACGGCTTTTACCATGTTTGCCTGCACGATAGGGTCGTCGTGCAGTCGTTCGCTTACTAAGAGGCTCTGTAAGAGGCGTGCGACTCACCGACAATTCGGTAGCATTCCAACTAGGTCACCGAGTTTCTCCTCAAGAGGTAGCAAACCGGCTCATCTAGCCTCGCACCACACGCATTACAGGTCTCAGAGCTACCCAGAGCTGGCTCCCTTGAATCACAAGGCAATGGGGGCCAACCCAAGCAAACCTGAGGTTTTAAGGAGTCGTCAACTCTCGCAAATGTTAGACTTACAGGAACAGACAGGCCAATGTGGGAAACCTCACCCAGCATCAACCTGCCCGCCTGGAATCTGTGTCCGTGTCTCAATTCTATGGTCATATAGGTTGCCCAAACCCATTCCGGTTACTGCTTGCCCAGGAAAACTCTTAACGATATCTGCATATCAAGTGTTTCCGCAGTTTCCCAGCTTTTATGCCTAGAATGCCCTCTGAGACCACGGAGCACAAAAATCCAACATTTTTGGAGAGCCTCGTCCCTATAGTATATACAGACCCGCACCGAACATAACCAGTGGATCTTTCCAACTTAACCTCAATGATACGTTAAACTGCCCTTTAGGGCCTGAAAAACGGGTAATACCACATAGTAGATGCGTTCCCAAGTTGCACGTAATTAGCTTTTCGCGAAATTCGTTTTTCGGCGGCCACGGCCTCAGACCCGTTTTTTGCACGTTTTTGCTCGCAGGTGACCGTTTCGGTAAAACCGATCAAGTTTTTCGTTTAATCTGCCACCTGGAACGGGGTTGGTCATGAATTCGATCTCAATCGATCTCAAGCCATGGGCCACCATGGGCCACCATGGCTTGCAAACTAATTCGTGGCAAAAACCCTTTCCCGGAGGCGGGGAGGCGGTTTAAACAAATCGCTTGGTCGGTTTTAACACGACCGTCACCTGCTAGCAAATCCGTGAGAAAACGGCTCTGAAACGGCGGTCGCCGAAAAACGCGTTTCATCTTACCGCCTCATGGGAAGCGTTTTTGCACGGATTCG
This sequence comes from Paralithodes platypus, assembly GCA_032716605.1. Classification (NCBI taxonomy): domain Eukaryota; kingdom Metazoa; phylum Arthropoda; class Malacostraca; order Decapoda; family Lithodidae; genus Paralithodes; species Paralithodes platypus. The sequence continues at coordinate 16,403,584 of CM064514.1, read as the reverse complement.
CTCTCAAGCCACGGTGGCGGTGTTTGACCCTCCTAGTGATCATTTTCCCGCCTCCTGGGAAGGGTTTTTGCCCGGATTCGATCTCAAGCCACGGTGGTGGTGGTGGTGGTGGTGGTGGTGGTGCTTAACCCTCCTAGTGATCATCTTCCCGCCTCCTGGGAAGAGTTTTTGCCCGGATTCGATCTCAAGCCACGGTGGTGGTGCTTAACCCTCCTAGTGATGATCTTCCCGCCTATTGGGAAGCGTTTTTGCCCGGATTCGATCTCAGGCCACGGTGGTGGTGTTTGACCGTCCTAGTGATCATCTCCCCTCCTGGGAAGGGTTTTTGCCCGGATTCGATCTCAGCCCACGGTGGTGGCGTTTGACCCTCAAAGTGATCCTCTTCCCGCCTCTTGGGAAGGGTTTTTGCCCGGATTCGATCTGAAGCCACGGTGGTGGTGTTTGACCCTCAAAGTGATGATCTTCCCGCCTCTTGGGAAGGGTTTTGGGGCGGATTCGATCTCAAGCCACGGTGGTGGTGTTTGACCCTCCTAGTGATCATCTACCCGTCTTGGGAAGAGTTTTTGCCCGGATTCGATCTCAAGCCACGGTGGTGGTGCTTAACCCTCCTAGTGATGATCTTCCCGCCTATTGGGAAGAGTTTTTGCCCGGATTCGATCTCAGGCCACGGTGGTGGTTCTTGACCCTCCTAGTGATGATCTTCCCGCCTCCTGGGAAGGGTTTTTGCCCGGATTCGATCTCAGGCCACGGTGGTGGTTCTTGACCCTCCTAGTGATGATCTTCCCGCCTCCTGGGAAGGGTTTTTGCCCGGATTCGATCTCAGGCCACGGTGGTGGTGTTTGACCGTCCTAGTGATCATCTCCCCTCCTCCTGGGAAGGGTTTTTGCCCGGATTCGATCTCAGCCCACGGTGGTGGCGTTTGACCCTCAAAGTGATCCTCTTCCCGCCTCTTGGGAAGGGTTTTTGCCCGGATTCGATCTGAAGCCACGGTGGTGGTGTTTGACCCTCAAAGTGATGATCTTCCCGCTTCTTGGGAAGGGTTTTGGGGCGGATTCGATCTCAAGCCACGGTGGTGGTGTTTGACCCTCCTAGTGATCATCTACCCGTCTCTTGGGAAGAGTTTTTGCCCGGATTCGATCTCAAGCCACGGTGGTGGTGCTTAACCCTCCTAGTGATGATCTTCCCGCCTATTGGGAAGAGTTTTTGCCCGGATTCGATCTCAGGCCACGGTGGTGGTTCTTGACCCTCCTAGTGATGATCTTCCCGCCTCCTGGGAAGGGTTTTTGCCCGGATTCGATCTCAGGCCACGGTGGTGGTTCTTGACCCTCCTAGTGATGATCTTCCCGCCTCCTGGGAAGGGTTTTTGCCCGGATTCGATCTCAGGCCACGGTGGTGGTTCTTGACCCTCCTAGTGATCATCTTCCCGCCTCCTGGGAAGGGTTTTTGCCCGGATTCGATCTGAAGCCACGGTGGTGGTGTTTGGCCCTCAAAGTGATCTCATCTTCCCGCCTCTTGGGAAGGGTTTTTGGGGCGGATTGGATCTCAAGCCACGGTGGTGGTGTTTGACCCTCCTAGTGATCATCTACCCGCCTCTTGGGAAGAGTTTTTGGGCGGATTCGATCTGAAGCCACGGTGGTGGTGTTTGACCCTCCTAGTGATCATCTACCCGCCTCTTGGGAAGGGTTTTTGGGCGGATTCGATCTCAAGCCACGGTGGTGGTGCTTGACCCTCCTAGTGATCATCTTCCCGCCTCCTGGGAAGGGTTTTTGCCCGGATTCGATCTGAAGCCACGGTGGTGGTGTTTGACCCTCAAAGTGATGATCTTCCCGCCTCTTGGGAAGGGTTTTGGGGCGGATTCGATCTCAAGCCACGGTGGTGGTGTTTGACCCTCCTAGTGATCATCTACCCGCCTCTTGGGAAGGGTTTTTGCCCGGATTCGATCTCAAGCCACGGTGGTGGTGCTTGACCCTCCTAGTGATCATCTTCCCGCCTATTGGGAAGAGTTTTTGCCCGGATTCGATCTCAAGCCACGGTGGTGGTGCTTGACCCTCCTAGTGATCATCTTCCCGCCTATTGGGAAGAGTTTTTGCCCGGATTCGATCTCAGGCCACGGTGGTGGTGTTTGACCCTCAAAGTGATGATCTTCCCGCCTCTTGGGAAGGGTTTTGGGGCGGATTCGATCTCAGGCCACGGTGGTGGTTCTTGACCCTCCTAGTGATGATCTTCCCGCCTCCTGGGAAGGGTTTTTGCCCGGATTCGATCTCAGGCCACGGTGGTGGTTCTTGACCCTCCTAGTGATCATCTTCCCGCCTCCTGGGAAGGGTTTTTGCCCGGATTCGATCTGAAGCCACCGTGGTGGTGTTTGACCCTCCTAGTGATGATCTTCCCGCCTCCTGGGAAGGGTTTTTGCCCGGATTCGATCTCAGGCCACGGTGGTGGTTCTTGACCCTCCTAGTGATCATCTTCCCGCCTCCTGGGAAGGGTTTTTGCCCGGATTCGATCTGAAGCCACGGTGGTGGTGTTTGACCCTCAAAGTGATGATCTTCCCGCCTCTTGGGAAGGGTTTTGGGGCGGATTCGATCTCAGGCCACGGTGGTGGTTCTTGACCCTCCTAGTGATGATCTTCCCGCCTCCTGGGAAGGGTTTTTGCCCGGATTCGATCTCAGGCCACGGTGGTGGTTCTTGACCCTCCTAGTGATCATCTTCCCGCCTCCTGGGAAGGGTTTTTTGCCCGGATTCGATCTGAAGCCACGGTGGTGGTGTTTTGACCCTCCTAGTGATGATCTTCCCGCCTCCTGGGAAGGGTTTTTGCCCGGATTCGATCTCAAGCCACGGTGGTGGTGCTTAACCCTCCTAGTGATGATCTTCCCGCCTCTTGGGAAGGGTTTTTGCCCGGATTCGATCTCAAGCCACGGTGGTGGTGCTTAACCCTCCTAGTGATGATCTTCCCGCCTCCTGGGAAGAGTTTTTGCCCGGATTCGATCTCAGGCCACGGTGGTGGTTCTTGACCCTCCTAGTGATCATCTTCCCGCCTCCTGGGAAGGGTTTTTGCCCGGATTCGATCTCAGGCCACGGTGGTGGTTCTTGACCCTCCTAGTGATGATCTTCCCGCCTCCTGGGAAGGGTTTTTGCCCGGATTCGATCTCAGGCCACGGTGGTGGTTCTTGACCCTCCTAGTGATCATCTTCCCGCCTCCTGGGAAGGGTTTTTGCCCGGATTCGATCTGAAGCCACGGTGGTGGTGTTTGACCCTCAAAGTGATGATCTTCCCGCCTCTTGGGAAGGGTTTTGGGGCGGATTCGATCTCAGGCCACGGTGGTGGTTCTTGACCCTCCTAGTGATGATCTTCCCGCCTCCTGGGAAGGGTTTTTGCCCGGATTCGATCTCAGGCCACGGTGGTGGTTCTTGACCCTCCTAGTGATCATCTTCCCGCCTCCTGGGAAGGGTTTTTGCCCGGATTCGATCTGAAGCCACGGTGGTGGTGTTTGACCCTCCTAGTGATGATCTTCCCGCCTCCTGGGAAGGGTTTTTGCCCGGATTCGATCTCAGGCCACGGTGGTGGTTCTTGACCCTCCTAGTGATGATCTTCCCGCCTCTTGGGAAGGGTTTTTGCCCGGATTCGATCTCAAGCCACGGTGGTGGTGCTTAACCCTCCTAGTGATGATCTTCCCGCCTCCTGGGAAGAGTTTTTGCCCGGATTCGATCTCAGGCCACGGTGGTGGTTCTTGACCCTCCTAGTGATGATCTTCCCGCCTCCTGGGAAGGGTTTTTGCCCGGATTCGATCTCAGGCCACGGTGGTGGTTCTTGACCCTCCTAGTGATCATCTTCCCGCCTCCTGGGAAGGGTTTTTGCCCGGATTCGATCTCAGGCCACGGTGGTGGTTCTTGACCCTCCTAGTGCTCATCTTCCCGCCTCCTGGGAAGGGTTTTTGCCCGGATTCGATCTGAAGCCACGGTGGTGGTGTTTGACCCTCAAAGTGATGATCTTCCCGCCTCTTGGGAAGGGTTTTGGGGCGGATTCGATCTCAGGCCACGGTGGTGGTTCTTGACCCTCCTAGTGATGATCTTCCCGCCTCCTGGGAAGGGTTTTTGCCCGGATTCGATCTCAGGCCACGGTGGTGGTTCTTGACCCTCCTAGTGATCATCTTCCCGCCTCCTGGGAAGGGTTTTTGCCCGGATTCGATCTGAAGCCACGGTGGTGGTGTTTGACCCTCCTAGTGATGATCTTCCCGCCTCCTGGGAAGGGTTTTTGCCCGGATTCGATCTCAGGCCACGGTGGTGGTTCTTGACCCTCCTAGTGATCATCTTCCCGCCTCCTGGGAAGGGTTTTGGGGCGGATTCGATCTCAAGCCACGGTGGTGGTGTTTGACCCTCCTAGTGATCATCTACCCGCCTCTTGGGAAGAGTTTTTGGGCGGATTCGATCTGAAGCCACGGTGGTGGTGTTTGACCCTCCTAGTGATCATCTACCCGCCTCTTGGGAAGGGTTTTTGGGCGGATTCGATCTCAAGCCACGGTGGTGGTGCTTGACCCTCCTAGTGATCATCTTCCCGCCTCCTGGGAAGGGTTTTTGCCCGGATTCGATCTGAAGCCACGGTGGTGGTGTTTGACCCTCAAAGTGATGATCTTCCCGCCTCTTGGGAAGGGTTTTGGGGCGGATTCGATCTGAAGCCACGGTGGTGGTGTTTGACCCTCCTAGTGATCATCTACCCGCCTCTTGGGAAGGGTTTTTGCCCGGATTCGATCTCAAGCCACGGTGGTGGTGCTTAACCCTCCTAGTGATGATCTTCCCGCCTATTGGGAAGAGTTTTTGCCCGAATTCGATCTCAGGCCACGGTGGTGGTGTTTGACCCTCAAAGTGATGATCTTCCCGCCTCTTGGGAAGGGTTTTGGGGCGGATTCGAGCTGAAGCCACGGTGGTGGTGTTTGACCCTCCTAGTGATCATCTACCCGCCTCTTGGGAAGGGTTTTTGGGCGGATTCGATCTCAAGCCACGGTGGTGGTGCTTGACCCTCCTAGTGATCATCTTCCCGCCTCCTGGGAAGGGTTTTTGCCCGGATTCGATCTGAAGCCACGGTGGTGGTGTTTGACCCTCAAAGTGATGATCTTCCCGCCTCTTGGGAAGGGTTTTGGGGCGGATTCGATCTCAGGCCACGGTGGTGGTTCTTGACCCTCCTAGTGATGATCTTCCCGCCTCCTGGGAAGGGTTTTTGCCCGGATTCGATCTCAGGCCACGGTGGTGGTTCTTGACCCTCCTAGTGATCATCTTCCCGCCTCCTGGGAAGGGTTTTTGCCCGGATTCGATCTGAAGCCACGGTGGTGGTGTTTGACCCTCCTAGTGATGATCTTCCCGCCTCCTGGGAAGGGTTTTTGCCCGGATTCGATCTCAAGCCACGGTGGTGGTGCTTGACCCTCCTAGTGATCATCTTCCCGCCTATTGGGAAGAGTTTTTGCCCGGATTCGATCTCAAGCCACGGTGGTGGTGCTTAACCCTCCTAGTGATCATCTTCCCGCCTCTTGGGAAGGGTTTTTGCCCGGATTCGATCTCAAGCCACGGTGGTGGTGCTTAACCCTCCTAGTGATCATCTTCCCGCCTCCTGGGAAGAGTTTTTGCCCGGATTCGATCTCAGGCCACGGTGGTGGTTCTTGACCCTCCTAGTGATGATCTTCCCGCCTCCTGGGAAGGGTTTTTGCCCGGATTCGATCTCAGGCCACGGTGGTGGTTCTTGACCCTCCTAGTGATGATCTTCCCGCCTCCTGGGAAGGGTTTTTGCCCGGATTCGATCTCAGGCCACGGTGGTGGTTCTTGACCCTCCTAGTGATCATCTTCCCGCCTCCTGGGAAGGGTTTTTGCCCGGATTCGATCTGAAGCCACGGTGGTGGTGTTTGACCCTCCTAGTGATGATCTTCCCGCCTCCTGGGAAGGGTTTTTGCCCGGATTCGATCTCAAGCCACGGTGGTGGTGCTTAACCCTCCTAGTGATCATCTTCCCGCCTCTTGGGAAGGGTTTTTGCCCGGATTCGATCTCAAGCCACGGTGGTGGTGCTTAACCCTCCTAGTGATCATCTTCCCGCCTCCTGGGAAGAGTTTTTGCCCGGATTCGATCTCAGGCCACGGTGGTGGTTCTTGACCCTCCTAGTGATGATCTTCCCGCCTCCTGGGAAGGGTTTTTGCCCGGATTCGATCTCAGGCCACGGTGGTGGTTCTTGACCCTCCTAGTGATCATCTTCCCGCCTCCTGGGAAGGGTTTTTGCCCGGATTCGATCTGAAGCCACGGTGGTGGTGTTTGACCCTCAAAGTGATGATCTTCCCGCCTCTTGGGAAGGGTTTTGGGGCGGATTCGATCTCAGGCCACGGTGGTGGTTCTTGACCCTCCTAGTGATGATCTTCCCGCCTCCTGGGAAGGGTTTTTGCCCGGATTCGATCTCAGGCCACGGTGGTGGTTCTTGACCCTCCTAGTGATCATCTTCCCGCCTCCTGGGAAGGGTTTTTGCCCGGATTCGATCTGAAGCCACGGTGGTGGTGTTTGACCCTCCTAGTGATGATCTTCCCGCCTCCTGGGAAGGGTTTTTGCCCGGATTCGATCTCAGGCCACGGTGGTGGTTCTTGACCCTCCTAGTGATCATCTTCCCGCCTCCTGGGAATGGTTTTGGGGCGGATTCGATCTCAAGCCACGGTGGTGGTGTTTGACCCTCCTAGTGATCATCTACCCGCCTCTTGGGAAGAGTTTTTTGGGCGGATTCGATCTGAAGCCACGGTGGTGGTGTTTGACCCTCCTAGTGATCATCTACCCGCCTCTTGGGAAGGGTTTTTGGGCGGATTCGATCTCAAGCCACGGTGGTGGTGCTTGACCCTCCTAGTGATCATCTTCCCGCCTCCTGGGAAGGGTTTTTGCCCGGATTCGATCTGAAGCCACGGTGGTGGTGTTTGACCCTCAAAGTGATGATCTTCCCGCCTCTTGGGAAGGGTTTTGGGGCGGATTCGATCTGAAGCCACGGTGGTGGTGTTTGACCCTCCTAGTGATCATCTACCCGCCTCTTGGGAAGGGTTTTTGCCCGGATTCGATCTCAAGCCACGGTGGTGGTGCTTAACCCTCCTAGTGATGATCTTCCCGCCTATTGGGAAGAGTTTTTGCCCGGATTCGATCTCAGGCCACGGTGGTGGTGTTTGACCCTCAAAGTGATGATCTTCCCGCCTCTTGGGAAGGGTTTTGGGGCGGATTCGATCTCAAGCCACGGTGGTGGTGTTTGACCCTCCTAGTGATCATCTACCCGCCTCTTGGGAAGGGTTTTTGCCCGGATTCGATCTCAAGCCACGGTGGTGGTGGTGCTTAACCCTCCTAGTGATGATCTTCCCGCCTATTGGGAAGAGTTTTTGCCCGGATTCGATCTCAGGCCACGGTGGTGGTGCTTGACCCTCCTAGTGATCATCTTCCCGCCTCCTGGGAAGGGTTTTTGCCCGGATTCGATCTGAAGCCACGGTGGTGGTGTTTGACCCTCAAAGTGATGATCTTCCCGCCTCTTGGGAAGGGTTTTTGGGCGGATTCGATCTCAAGCCACGGTGGTGGTGTTTGACCCTCCTAGTGATCATCTACCCGCCTCTTGGGAAGGGTTTTTGAGCGGATTCGATCTCAAGCCACGGTGGTGGTGCTTAACCCTCCTAGTGATGATCTTCCCGCCTATTGGGAAGAGTTTTTGCCCGGATTCGATCTCAGGCCACGGTGGTGGTGCTTGACCCTCCTAGTGATCATCTTCCCGCCTCCTGGGAAGGGTTTTTGCCCGGATTCGATCTGAAGCCACGGTGGTGGTGTTTGACCCTCAAAGTGATGATCTTCCCGCCTCTTGGGAAGGGTTTTGGGGCGGATTCGATCTGAAGCCACGGTGGTGGTGTTTGACCCTCCTAGTGATCATCTACCCGCCTCTTGGGAAGGGTTTTTGCCCTGATTCGATCTCAAGCCACGGTGGTGGTGTTTGACCCTCCTAGTGATCATCTACCCGCCTCTTGGGAAGGGTTTTTGGGCGGATTCGATCTCAAGCCACGGTGGTGGTGCTTAACCCTCCTAGTGATGCTCTTCCCGCCTATTGGGAAGAGTTTTTGCCCGGATTCGATCTCAGGCCACGGTGGTGGTGCTTGACCCTCCTAGTGATCATCTTCCCGCCTCCTGGGAAGGGTTTTTGCCCGGATTCGATCTGAAGCCACGGTGGTGGTGTTTGACCCTCCTAGTGATGATCTTCCCGCCTCCTGGGAAGGGTTTTTGCCCGGATTCGATCTCAAGCCACGGTGGTGGTGCTTAACCCTCCTAGTGATGATCTTCCCGCCTCTTGGGAAGGGTTTTTGCCCGGATTCGATCTCAAGCCACGGTGGTGGTGCTTAACCCTCCTAGTGATGATCTTCCCGCCTCCTGGGAAGAGTTTTTGCCCGGATTCGATCTCAGGCCACGGTGGTGGTTCTTGACCCTCCTAGTGATCATCTTCCCGCCTCCTGGGAAGGGTTTTTGCCCGGATTCGATCTCAGGCCACGGTGGTGGTTCTTGACCCTCCTAGTGATGATCTTCCCGCCTCCTGGGAAGGGTTTTTGCCCGGATTCGATCTCAGGCCACGGTGGTGGTTCTTGACCCTCCTAGTGATCATCTTCCCGCCTCCTGGGAAGGGTTTTTGCCCGGATTCGATCTGAAGCCACGGTGGTGGTGTTTGACCCTCAAAGTGATGATCTTCCCGCCTCTTGGGAAGGGTTTTGGGGCGGATTCGATCTCAGGCCACGGTGGTGGTTCTTGACCCTCCTAGTGATGATCTTCCCGCCTCCTGGGAAGGGTTTTTGCCCGGATTCGATCTCAGGCCACGGTGGTGGTTCTTGACCCTCCTAGTGATCATCTTCCCGCCTCCTGGGAAGGGTTTTTGCCCGGATTCGATCTGAAGCCACGGTGGTGGTGTTTGACCCTCCTAGTGATGATCTTCCCGCCTCCTGGGAAGGGTTTTTGCCCGGATTCGATCTCAGGCCACGGTGGTGGTTCTTGACCCTCCTAGTGATGATCTTCCCGCCTCTTGGGAAGGGTTTTTGCCCGGATTCGATCTCAAGCCACGGTGGTGGTGCTTAACCCTCCTAGTGATGATCTTCCCGCCTCCTGGGAAGAGTTTTTGCCCGGATTCGATCTCAGGCCACGGTGGTGGTTCTTGACCCTCCTAGTGATGATCTTCCCGCCTCCTGGGAAGGGTTTTTGCCCGGATTCGATCTCAGGCCACGGTGGTGGTTCTTGACCCTCCTAGTGATCATCTTCCCGCCTCCTGGGAAGGGTTTTTGCCCGGATTCGATCTCAGGCCACGGTGGTGGTTCTTGACCCTCCTAGTGCTCATCTTCCCGCCTCCTGGGAAGGGTTTTTGCCCGGATTCGATCTGAAGCCACGGTGGTGGTGTTTGACCCTCAAAGTGATGATCTTCCCGCCTCTTGGGAAGGGTTTTGGGGCGGATTCGATCTCAGGCCACGGTGGTGGTTCTTGACCCTCCTAGTGATGATCTTCCCGCCTCCTGGGAAGGGTTTTTGCCCGGATTCGATCTCAGGCCACGGTGGTGGTTCTTGACCCTCCTAGTGATCATCTTCCCGCCTCCTGGGAAGGGTTTTTGCCCGGATTCGATCTGAAGCCACGGTGGTGGTGTTTGACCCTCCTAGTGATGATCTTCCCGCCTCCTGGGAAGGGTTTTTGCCCGGATTCGATCTCAGGCCACGGTGGTGGTTCTTGACCCTCCTAGTGATCATCTTCCCGCCTCCTGGGAAGGGTTTTGGGGCGGATTCGATCTCAAGCCACGGTGGTGGTGTTTGACCCTCCTAGTGATCATCTACCCGCCTCTTGGGAAGAGTTTTTGGGCGGATTCGATCTGAAGCCACGGTGGTGGTGTTTGACCCTCCTAGTGATCATCTACCCGCCTCTTGGGAAGGGTTTTTGGGCGGATTCGATCTCAAGCCACGGTGGTGGTGCTTGACCCTCCTAGTGATCATCTTCCCGCCTCCTGGGAAGGGTTTTTGCCCGGATTCGATCTGAAGCCACGGTGGTGGTGTTTGACCCTCAAAGTGATGATCTTCCCGCCTCTTGGGAAGGGTTTTGGGGCGGATTCGATCTGAAGCCACGGTGGTGGTGTTTGACCCTCCTAGTGATCATCTACCCGCCTCTTGGGAAGGGTTTTTGCCCGGATTCGATCTCAAGCCACGGTGGTGGTGCTTAACCCTCCTAGTGATGATCTTCCCGCCTATTGGGAAGAGTTTTTGCCCGAATTCGATCTCAGGCCACGGTGGTGGTGTTTGACCCTCAAAGTGATGATCTTCCCGCCTCTTGGGAAGGGTTTTGGGGCGGATTCGAGCTGAAGCCACGGTGGTGGTGTTTGACCCTCCTAGTGATCATCTACCCGCCTCTTGGGAAGGGTTTTTGGGCGGATTCGATCTCAAGCCACGGTGGTGGTGCTTGACCCTCCTAGTGATCATCTTCCCGCCTCCTGGGAAGGGTTTTTGCCCGGATTCGATCTGAAGCCACGGTGGTGGTGTTTGACCCTCAAAGTGATGATCTTCCCGCCTCTTGGGAAGGGTTTTGGGGCGGATTCGATCTCAGGCCACGGTGGTGGTTCTTGACCCTCCTAGTGATGATCTTCCCGCCTCCTGGGAAGGGTTTTTGCCCGGATTCGATCTCAGGCCACGGTGGTGGTTCTTGACCCTCCTAGTGATCATCTTCCCGCCTCCTGGGAAGGGTTTTTGCCCGGATTCGATCTGAAGCCACGGTGGTGGTGTTTGACCCTCCTAGTGATGATCTTCCCGCCTCCTGGGAAGGGTTTTTGCCCGGATTCGATCTCAAGCCACGGTGGTGGTGCTTGACCCTCCTAGTGATCATCTTCCCGCCTATTGGGAAGAGTTTTTGCCCGGATTCGATCTCAAGCCACGGTGGTGGTGCTTAACCCTCCTAGTGATCATCTTCCCGCCTCTTGGGAAGGGTTTTTGCCCGGATTCGATCTCAAGCCACGGTGGTGGTGCTTAACCCTCCTAGTGATCATCTTCCCGCCTCCTGGGAAGAGTTTTTGCCCGGATTCGATCTCAGGCCACGGTGGTGGTTCTTGACCCTCCTAGTGATGATCTTCCCGCCTCCTGGGAAGGGTTTTTGCCCGGATTCGATCTCAGGCCACGGTGGTGGTTCTTGACCCTCCTAGTGATGATCTTCCCGCCTCCTGGGAAGGGTTTTTGCCCGGATTCGATCTCAGGCCACGGTGGTGGTTCTTGACCCTCCTAGTGATCATCTTCCCGCCTCCTGGGAAGGGTTTTTGCCCGGATTCGATCTGAAGCCACGGTGGTGGTGTTTGACCCTCCTAGTGATGATCTTCCCGCCTCCTGGGAAGGGTTTTTGCCCGGATTCGATCTCAAGCCACGGTGGTGGTGCTTAACCCTCCTAGTGATCATCTTCCCGCCTCTTGGGAAGGGTTTTTGCCCGGATTCGATCTCAAGCCACGGTGGTGGTGCTTAACCCTCCTAGTGATCATCTTCCCGCCTCCTGGGAAGAGTTTTTGCCCGGATTCGATCTCAGGCCACGGTGGTGGTTCTTGACCCTCCTAGTGATGATCTTCCCGCCTCCTGGGAAGGGTTTTTGCCCGGATTCGATCTCAGGCCACGGTGGTGGTTCTTGACCCTCCTAGTGATCATCTTCCCGCCTCCTGGGAAGGGTTTTTGCCCGGATTCGATCTGAAGCCACGGTGGTGGTGTTTGACCCTCAAAGTGATGATCTTCCCGCCTCTTGGGAAGGGTTTTGGGGCGGATTCGATCTCAGGCCACGGTGGTGGTTCTTGACCCTCCTAGTGATGATCTTCCCGCCTCCTGGGAAGGGTTTTTGCCCGGATTCGATCTCAGGCCACGGTGGTGGTTCTTGACCCTCCTAGTGATCATCTTCCCGCCTCCTGGGAAGGGTTTTTGCCCGGATTCGATCTGAAGCCACGGTGGTGGTGTTTGACCCTCCTAGTGATGATCTTCCCGCCTCCTGGGAAGGGTTTTTGCCCGGATTCGATCTCAGGCCACGGTGGTGGTTCTTGACCCTCCTAGTGATCATCTTCCCGCCTCCTGGGAAGGGTTTTGGGGCGGATTCGATCTCAAGCCACGGTGGTGGTGTTTGACCCTCCTAGTGATCATCTACCCGCCTCTTGGGAAGAGTTTTTTGGGCGGATTCGATCTGAAGCCACGGTGGTGGTGTTTGACCCTCCTAGTGATCATCTACCCGCCTCTTGGGAAGGGTTTTTGGGCGGATTCGATCTCAAGCCACGGTGGTGGTGCTTGACCCTCCTAGTGATCATCTTCCCGCCTCCTGGGAAGGGTTTTTGCCCGGATTCGATCTGAAGCCACGGTGGTGGTGTTTGACCCTCAAAGTGATGATCTTCCCGCCTCTTGGGAAGGGTTTTGGGGCGGATTCGATCTGAAGCCACGGTGGTGGTGTTTGACCCTCCTAGTGATCATCTACCCGCCTCTTGGGAAGGGTTTTTGCCCGGATTCGATCTCAAGCCACGGTGGTGGTGCTTAACCCTCCTAGTGATGATCTTCCCGCCTATTGGGAAGAGTTTTTGCCCGGATTCGATCTCAGGCCACGGTGGTGGTGTTTGACCCTCAAAGTGATGATCTTCCCGCCTCTTGGGAAGGGTTTTGGGGCGGATTCGATCTCAAGCCACGGTGGTGGTGTTTGACCCTCCTAGTGATCATCTACCCGCCTCTTGGGAAGGGTTTTTGCCCGGATTCGATCTCAAGCCACGGTGGTGGTGGTGCTTAACCCTCCTAGTGATGATCTTCCCGCCTATTGGGAAGAGTTTTTGCCCGGATTCGATCTCAGGCCACGGTGGTGGTGCTTGACCCTCCTAGTGATCATCTTCCCGCCTCCTGGGAAGGGTTTTTGCCCGGATTCGATCTGAAGCCACGGTGGTGGTGTTTGACCCTCAAAGTGATGATCTTCCCGCCTCTTGGGAAGGGTTTTTGGGCGGATTCGATCTCAAGCCACGGTGGTGGTGTTTGACCCTCCTAGTGATCATCTACCCGCCTCTTGGGAAGGGTTTTTGAGCGGATTCGATCTCAAGCCACGGTGGTGGTGCTTAACCCTCCTAGTGATGATCTTCCCGCCTATTGGGAAGAGTTTTTGCCCGGATTCGATCTCAGGCCACGGTGGTGGTGCTTGACCCTCCTAGTGATCATCTTCCCGCCTCCTGGGAAGGGTTTTTGCCCGGATTCGATCTGAAGCCACGGTGGTGGTGTTTGACCCTCAAAGTGATGATCTTCCCGCCTCTTGGGAAGGGTTTTGGGGCGGATTCGATCTGAAGCCACGGTGGTGGTGTTTGACCCTCCTAGTGATCATCTACCCGCCTCTTGGGAAGGGTTTTTGCCCTGATTCGATCTCAAGCCACGGTGGTGGTGTTTGACCCTCCTAGTGATCATCTACCCGCCTCTTGGGAAGGGTTTTTGGGCGGATTCGATCTCAAGCCACGGTGGTGGTGCTTAACCCTCCTAGTGATGCTCTTCCCGCCTATTGGGAAGAGTTTTTGCCCGGATTCGATCTCAGGCCACGGTGGTGGTGCTTGACCCTCCTAGTGATCATCTTCCCGCCTCCTGGGAAGGGTTTTTGCCCGGATTCGATCTGAAGCCACGGTGGTGGTGTTTGACCCTCAAAGCGATGATCTTCCCGCCTCTTGGGAAGGGTTTTGGGGCGGATTCGATCTCAAGCCACGGTGGTGGTGTTTGACCCTCCTAGTGATCATCTACCCGCCTCTTGGGAAGGGTTTTTGCCCGGATTCGATCTCAAGCCACGGTGGTGGTGCTTAACCCTCCTAGTGATGCTCTTCCCGCCTATTGGGAAGAGTTTTTGCCCGGATTCGATCTCAGGCCACGGTGGTGGTGCTTGACCCTCCTAGTGATCATCTTCCCGCCTCCTGGGAAGGGTTTTTGCCCGGATTCGATCTGAAGCCACGGTGGTGGTGTTTGACCCTCAAAGTGGTCATCTTCCCGCTTCCTGGGAAGGGTTTTTGCCCGGATTCGATCTCAGCCCACGGTGGTGGGGCTTGACCCTCCTAGTGCCCAAAAACGATGACAATCTCAGTCACCGTCGGTTCAGAAGACTTCCCGGCACTCTACGGACGCCTACATCCGCGTTTGACTTACTCTGCCACTTTCAGTGAGACCCAACACACACCCGTTTCTGACATTTGTCGCAGAGTGCTCAGCAAGCACACTTTTTAGGGCCCGTTTTCGATGGGGAATCCGAATCTGTCCTGGCTTTTGACGTACGTTCAAAACTCCTCCTAATGAGACGCTCCAGTACCGCCATTTTACCAGTTAGGCCAATTCTGACTACAGATTCGGACTCGCCAGGCCAAACTACATAAGAATCAATCCCACCTCAGGCCAAAAAAAAAAAAAAAAAAAAAAAAATTTTTTTTGCCAAACACACACTTTTCTGACAATTGTCGCAGAGTGCTTAGCAAGCACACTTGTTAGGGCCCGTTTTCGATGGGGAATCCGAATCTGTCCTGGCTTTTGACGTACGTTCAAAACTCCTCCTAATGAGACGCTCCTGTACCCCCATTTTACCAGCTAGGCCAATTCTGACTACAGATTCGGACTCGCCAGGCCAAACTGCATAAGAATACCACCCTCAAACGTGGAACGGGCCAGGTCGCCCATTTGAGCCCAAAAACGATGACAATCTCAGTCACCGTCGGTTCAGAAGACTTTCCGCCACTCTACGGACGCCTACATCCGCGTTTGACTTACTCTGCCACTTTCAGTGGGACCCAACACACACCCGTTTCTGACATTTGTCGCAGAGTGCTCAGCAAGCACACTTTTTAGGGCCCGTTTTCGATGGGGAATCCGAATCTGTCCTGGCTTTTGACGTACGTTCAAAACTCCTCCTAATGAGACGCTCCAGTACCGCCATTTTACCAGCTAGGCCAATTCTGACTACAGATTCGGACTCGCCAGGCCAAACTACATAAGAATCAATCCCACCTCAGGCCAAAAAAAAAAAAAAAAAAAAAAAAAAAAAAAAAAAAAATTGCCAAACACACACTTTTCTGACAATTGTCGCAGAGTGCTTAGCAAGCACACTTGTTAGGGCCCGTTTTCGATGGGGAATCCGAATCTGTCCTGGCTTTTGACGTACGTTCAAAACTCCTCCTAATGAGACGCTCCAGTACCGCCATTTTACCAGCTAGGCCAATTCTGACTACAGATTCGGACTCGCCAGGCCAAACTACATAAGAATCAATCCCACCTCAGGCCAAAAAAAAAAAAAAAAAAAAAAAAAAAAAATTTGCCAAACACACACTTTTCTGACAATTGTCGCAGAGTGCTTAGCAAGCACACTTGTTAGGGCCCGTTTTCGATGGGGAATCCGAATCTGTCCTGGCTTTTGACGTACGTTCAAAACTCCTCCTAATGAGACGCTCCTGTACCCCCATTTTACCAGCTAGGCCAATTCTGACTACAGATTCGGACTCGCCAGGCCAAACTGCATAAGAATACCACCCTCAAACGTGGAACGGGCCAGGTCGCCCATTTGAGCCCAAAAACGATGACAATCTCAGTCACCGTCGGTTCAGAAGACTTTCCGCCACTCTACGGACGCCTACATCCGCGTTTGACTTACTCTGCCACTTTCAGTGGGACCCAACACACACCCGTTTCTGACATTTGTCGCAGAGTGCTCAGCAAGCACACTTTTTAGGGCCCGTTTTCGATGGGGAATCCGAATCTGTCCTGGCTTTTGACGTACGTTCAAAACTCCTCCTAATGAGACGCTCCAGTACCGCCATTTTACCAGCTAGGCCAATTCTGACTACAGATTCGGACTCGCCAGGCCAAACTACATAAGAATCAATCCCACCTCAGGCCAAAAAAAAAAAAAAAAAAAAAAAAAAAAAAAATTTGCCAAACACACACTTTTCTGACAATTGTCGCAGAGTGCTTAGCAAGCACACTTGTTAGGGCCCGTTTTCGATGGGGAATCCGAATCTGTCCTGGCTTTTGACGTACGTTCAAAACTCCTCCTAATGAGACGCTCCTGTACCCCCATTTTACCAGCTAGGCCAATTCTGACTACAGATTCGGACTCGCCAGGCCAAACTGCATAAGAATACCACCCTCAAACGTGGAACGGGCCAGGTCGCCCATTTGAGCCCAAAAACGATGACAATCTCAGTCACCGTCGGTTCAGAAGACTTTCCGCCACTCTACGGACGCCTACATCCGCGTTTGACTTACTCTGCCACTTTCAGTGGGACCCAACACACACCCGTTTCTGACATTTGTCGCAGAGTGCTCAGCAAGCACACTTTTTAGGGCCCGTTTTCGATGGGGAATCCGAATCTGTCCTGGCTTTTGACGTACGTTCAAAACTCCTCCTAATGAGACGCTCCAGTACCGCCATTTTACCAGCTAGGCCAATTCTGACTACAGATTCGGACTCGCCAGGCCAAACTACATAAGAATCAATCCCACCTCAGGCCAAAAAAAAAAAAAAAAAAAAAAAAAAAAAAATTTGCCAAACACACACTTTTCTGACAATTGTCGCAGAGTGCTTAGCAAGCACACTTGTTAGGGCCCGTTTTCGATGGGGAATCCGAATCTGTCCTGGCTTTTGACGTACGTTCAAAACTCCTCCTAATGAGACGCTCCTGTACCCCCATTTTACCAGCTAGGCCAATTCTGACTACAGATTCGGACTCGCCAGGCCAAACTGCATAAGAATACCACCCTCAAACGTGGAACGGGCCAGGTCGCCCATTTGAGCCCAAAAACGATGACAATCTCAGTCACCGTCGGTTCAGAAGACTTTCCGCCACTCTACGGACGCCTACATCCGCGTTTGACTTACTCTGCCACTTTCAGTGGGACCCAACACACACCCGTTTCTGACATTTGTCGCAGAGTGCTCAGCAAGCACACTTTTTAGGGCCCGTTTTCGATGGGGAATCCGAATCTGTCCTGGCTTTTGACGTACGTTCAAAACTCCTCCTAATGAGACGCTCCAGTACCGCCATTTTACCAGCTAGGCCAATTCTGACTACAGATTCGGACTCGCCAGGCCAAACTACATAAGAATCAATCCCACCTCAGGCCAAAAAAAAAAAAAAAAAAAAAAAAAAAAAAATTTGCCAAACACACACTTTTCTGACAATTGTCGCAGAGTGCTTAGCAAGCACACTTGTTAGGGCCCGTTTTCGATGGGGAATCCGAATCTGTCCTGGCTTTTGACGTACGTTCAAAACTCCTCCTAATGAGACGCTCCTGTACCCCCATTTTACCAGCTAGGCCAATTCTGACTACAGATTCGGACTCGCCAGGCCAAACTGCATAAGAATACCACCCTCAAACGTGGAACGGGCCAGGTCGCCCATTTGAGCCCAAAAACGATGACAATCTCAGTCACCGTCGGTGACTCCGGCGAAGAGATCATCACTAGGAGGGTCAAACACCACCACCGTGGCTTCAGATCGAATCCGGGCAAAAACCCTTCCCAGGAAGCGGGAAGATGATCACTTGGAGGGTCAAACACCACCACCGTGGCTTCAGATCGAATCCGGGCAAAAACCCTTCCCAGGAGGCGGGAAGATGATCACTAAGAGGGTCAAACCCCACCACCGTGGCTTGAGATCGAATCCGGGCAAAAACCCTTCTCAAGAGGCGGGAAGAGGATCACTATGAGGGTCAAACCCCACCACCGTGGCTTCAGATTGAATCCGGGCAAAAACCCTTCCCAGGAGGCGGGAAGATGATCACTAAGAGGGTCAAACTCCCACCACCGTGCCTTCAGATCGAATTCGGGCAAATACCCTTTCCAAGAGGAGGGAAGATGATCACTAGGCGGGTCAAACACCACCACAGTGGCTTGAGATCGAATCCGGGCCAAAACCCCTTCCCAAGAGGCGGGAACATGATCACTAGGAGGGTCAAACACCACCACAGTGGCTTCAGATCGAATCCGGGCAAAAACCCTTCCCAGGAGGCGGGAAGATGATTACTAAGAGGGTCAAACCCCACCACCGTGGCTTGAGATCGAATCCGGGCAAAAACCCTTCTCAAGAGGCGGGAAGAGGATCACTAAGAGGGTCAAACCCCACCACCGTGGCTTCAGATTGAATCCGGGCAAAAACCCTTCCCAGGAGGCGGGAAGATGATCACTAAGAGGGTCAAACCCCCACCACCGTGGCTTCAGATCAAATCCGGGCAAATCCCCTTCCCAGGAGGCGGTTAGAAATGATCAAACATGGTCGGTCAAACACCACCCGCCTCCTGGTAAAGGTTTTGTCACGGATTCAATCTCAGTCCACGGCGGGTGGATTTTCACCGTCCTTGTGAAGGGTGTTTGGCGCGCATTTGATCTCAGACCACGGTGGGCGGGTGGATTGATTATTTGTTTTCCCTGGTTTCTATGTAGTTCTGGTGTGACATGTTCCCAAACCACGGTAAACACAGAACAATTCAAAAAGTCCTTGGCGGAGGTCGAGCGTTAGCTCGACTTCCGCCTTATATTGCTCCCAAACACAGCCGCGGCCAAAAATGCAAAAAATTCCATATAAATCAGTTCCTCAAAAAAAAAATTCATATAAAAAAATGTGATTGAAAAAATTCCATATAAAAACATAAAATTCGATATAAAAAAAAAAAGGTGATTACAAAAAAATTGGCCTGGCCCATCCCACGGCCACCGACCACCGACCCTCGACCCTCGACCCGAGTCAGACTCGCATCCAACCAAGTCCTGAGAGGGGAGACACCTGTCTGGCTGGCTGCATAGAGGACCACCCTCACCAGCCACCAGTGCTCCCTGTGTCCCATGGCCACCGACCCTCGACCAGAGACAGACTCGCATCCAACCAAGTCCTGAGAGGGGAGACACATGTCTGGCTGGCTGCATAGAGGACCACCCTCACCAGCCACAAGTGCTCCCTGTGTCCCAAGGCCCATCAACCCTCGACCAGAGGCAGGAGACAGGAGTCAGACTCGCATCCAACCAAGTCCTGAGAGGAGAGGGAGACACCTGTCTGGCTGGCTGCATAGAGGACCACCCTCACCAGCCACCAGTGCTCCCCGTGTCCCATGGCCACCGACCAGAGACAGGACACAGGAGACAGAGTCAGAGTCAGAGTCGGACCCGACCAAGTCCTGAGAGGAGAGACACTTGTCTGGCTGGCTGCATTGAGGACCACCCTCACCAGCGCTCCCTGTGTCCCATGGCCACCGACCCTCGACCCTCGACCCTCGACCAGAGGCAGGAGCCAGGAGTCAGACTCTCATCCAACCAAGTCCTGAGAGGGGAGGGAGACCCTTGTCTGGCTGGCTGCATAGAGGACCACCCTCACCAGCCACCAGTGCTCCCCGTGTCCCATGGCCACCGAACCTCGACCGGACACAGGATTCAGACTCTCATCCAACCAAGTCCTGAGAGGGGAGACACCGGTCTGTCTGGCTGGCTGCATAGAGGACCACCCTCGCCAAGCCACCAGTGCTCCCTGTGTCCCCCGGTCACCGAACCTCGACCAGAGACAGTCTTCAGACACTCGGCCAACCAAGTCCTGAGAGCCAAGGGCGCGTCCCGCTGCTAGGTCAAGAGAAGAGGCAAGCTCTCGAGACTCTAGCAAACAGGCCAAGCCTTGGACCAACCAAACTTTTTTTTGTTTTGGTTTTGGTTTTTTCTCCTGGCCCAAGAGGGCCAGAGCACTCAGGCCCAAGGAGAAGACACACTTGATCAAGGCATGCCCTCTCTCGGTCCCAAGTGCCCCAGCCCAACACATGTGTGTGGGTGGAGACACCTTTATTTCACTTGGAGGATCGCAGGTTGCCATACGGCGCACCATCACGAAACCTCCAGCCTTATAGGGAGAAGTCTTAGTGGATCGCAGTGGGGACTGCTCTGCCACTTACAACACCCTGACTAGTACGTAAGTCGTCTGCAAACGATTCGGCACGGCACATTGGCACATCGAGTGATCTTTATTAGGGAGAGGAGAGCCCGCACTCTTGGCAGAGACGACTCCCCCCATAGGTTCCCTGTTCAGTGGTCCATTCCCGCGCACACCCATTGGATGAGGCGAGTCCGTCAGGCTATTAACGTGTCTATTGACCATCGCAATGCCAGCCGCACAACAATATCGTTGTCTCTTTAGCCGGGATTCTGCCTTAGAGGCCTTCAGGCATAATCCCACGGACGTAGCGTCGCTCCACTGGCCGATCGACCAAGAGCGGAACCATATGTCCGGACCTGCCGTTCCTCTCGTACTGAGCAGGACTACTATCACAACGACTGTTATAACGTGTGAACAGTAGGATAAAACTAACCTGTCTCGCGACGGACTTGCCACCCGTTTCCTGTTCCCGCTCACAGTTTTTTTCAGCGTTTTTAGGCCGTGAAAGTGTCTTGTCTTTGGCTCAAGGAACGTGAAAGTGTCTTGACCGCACTTTAGGGAACACAAATCGGTCACATAGACACTTTCACGGCTGTTAGGGAACTGTGAATGTCCAAATCCGTGAATGTTCATGAAGGTTTCACGCCATTCACAAAAACAGGGAAATGTTCCCTGTTCCCTGTTTTTTGTGAAGGTTCTCAGGGAACGAATTCATGACTTTCACAGTCTAAAAATGTTTCCTGGTTTCATGGATTTTCCCAAATGGCATGTCTCATCTGGGGAACATTCACAGAAGATTTTTTGTTCCCTATGTGTTGGAGACCAGACACCTTCACAGGGCACAATACGCAGAGGCTACTCCCTTCACAGGACTTGTGTTTTTTCACTGGGCTTTCTTGCTTATGTTTCCCATATCGGTGGAGAACGAGACACCTTCACAGGGCACACTTTTCAGACATGACACCCTTCACAGAACTTGTCTTTGATTTGCCTTACTTCCCTGGTTTTCCCATAGGGGACTAGACACTTTCATAAGGCACACCATGTAGACGTGACAACCTTCACAAAACTCGTCTTGCAGCGGCCTTCCATCCACGTGTTTCTCATTAAGTGCGAGTGCACCAGACAGCATCACAGGACACACTATGCAGACATGACACCCTTCACAAAACTTGTCTTTGATTGGCCTTCCTTCCCTGATTTTCCCTTATCAGTAGGGGGACTAGACACTTTCATGAGGCACACCATGTAGACGTGACAACCTTCACAAAACATGTCTTGCAGCGACCTTCCTTATATGTGTTTCTCATTAAGTGTGAGTGCACCAGACAGCATCACAGGACACACTATGCAGACATGACACCCTTCACAAAACTTGTCTTCTATTGGCCTGCCTTCCCTGATTTTCCCTTATAAGTAGGGGGACTAGACACTTTCATGAGGCACACCATGTAGACGTGACACCCTTCACAAAACCTGTCTTTCATCAACCGTTCTTCCCTGTTTTACCGGTGTTCCCTGGTTAGATGGATTCTCTCAAAGTGGCATGGTCTCATCTGGGGAACTTTCACAGAAGGTTTTTGTTTCCTATGTGTTAGAGAACAGACACCTTCACCGGGCACAATACGCAGAGGCTACACCGTTCACAAGACTTGTGTTTTTTCACTGGACTTTCGCTTTTCTGTTTCCCTTATCAGTGGGGGACTAGACACCTTCACAGGGCACAAGATGCAGACCTGACACCCTATACAAAACTTTTCTTTTATTTGCCTGCCTTCCCTGGTTTTCCCATAGGGAACTTTCATAAGGCACACCATGCAGACGTGACAACCTTCACCAAACTTGTCTTTCAGCGGCCATCCTTCCCTGTTTTAACGGTGAAATCTCCCAATCATTGTCACTTTTTTTGTTTTCCTTTTGTAAAAGGTCAGTCGATTGTCAACAGGTATTCTAAAAAGAGCAAGAGCCCAATATGGCCCATCCATTACAAGCTGCTTGCAGGATGACTGGTTGCCATACGAGGAACCCTCACAAAACCTACAGCCCTATAGGGAGAAGTCTTAGTGGATCGCAGTGTGACAAGTTTTTCTCACCTTTTAGATAGTAAATTTAGAGATTATACAATGAGACTGGTGGATGTGTATATATTAACTCGTCGGACCACCTTTTCATCATAATATGGACACTTTAAAGTGACATTAACATTGCGTAATTGACATTCAAAAACGGTTCCCTTCACAGAACATGACACTTCATGTTCCCTGAAGACTCGTATTTTGTTCCTCATGGTTGGTCCAGGACACTTTCATGGTAATTTTGTTCCCTATGAAGGTGTCCTGTTCTCACGACATAGTGTATGGTTTGTGATGTGAATGTTCCTTAACGGCCATGAAAGTGTCATGTGACAACATTTTGTTCCCTAAAGCGTGATAGGACACTTTCACGTTCCTGAGCTCACACTTTCATGGTGATTTTGTTCCCTATGAAGGTGTCCTGTGCTCACTGTGAATGTTCCCTAACGGCCGTGAAAGTTTCTATGTGACAACATTTGTTCCCTAAACCGCGACAAGACACTGTCACGTTCCCTGAGGTAAAAAAACAAGACACTTTCACAAATGAAAAAACCCTGTGCCACTGCTCATATGGCCGAAATCGCGGTAATTTACGTTTGGAGGTGGTATTCTTATGCGACTTGGCCTGGCGAGTCCAAATCTGCCCTCAGAATTGTTCTGGCTGGTGAAATAGAGGTACTAGAGCTCATTTTGCTGAATTCTCGACGTATGTCAAAATTAAGGCCAGATTTGGATTTCCCATAAACAAACTAGCCCCGAAAATGCGTAATTACCTTTACTCTCTGGACCTCATCCTCTGTGGGAATCTTTGAAACTGTTGTTCCTTACACGGTCCATTGACACTTCATGTTCCCTGAAGGCCAAAATCTTGTTCCTCAAGAGTGGCCCCGGACACCTTCACATTTCATATTTCTCTTAATTTAAGAAAAAGTTGTAAAGATATTGAACTGAAACTGTTACACAAGCTTAATCTAACCTTCAACCACACTTTCCACTTTGTTTGGAGACTTTTTGAGATTTGGGTCTCGAATTTGAGAAAAAAAATGTAGTAAGGTTGCGAAGTGCCTACTACCATTAGTCTTGGAAATAAAATTGAAATTTTCTATGCGTTTTTTAAGAGTTCAAGCCTGAATTTCATATATGTTGTAAATACTCCTATGACCATTCTAGGTTGTAAATTTCAAGTGTCTACCTCTAAAAAAGTGGGCATTTTGGCCACTTAAAATATTCAAACGGGTACCATACACATAATTTCTTTGTGTAAGCTTCCCAAACTTTGGGCACTATATCATCAAAGTATCCTCTATCATCGCCAAGTCTCAAAAATGAAGTTTGTTTACCCTAGGGGGGTGTCCCGCACACTGGACACTATTTCGAGAGCACCGGACACCCTTCACAGGGAACAAAATATCCATGAACGTGTCCTGGACCTTTCCTGAGGAACAACATTTTGGCCTTCAGGGAACATGAAGTGTGTCTGGACCGTGAAAGGAACAAAAGTTTCATAGTGTCTCAACTAGTGGATTTTAATTAGAAATTGTCCTAAATAGTACCAAACTGTGGCCCATCCAGTAAAATATCTGATTAGGGTCAGAGAAGTAAATTCGAACAAAACTAACAGTTTGACAGGTTTTTCTCATCTTTGAAATAGTAAATTTAGAGATTATACAATGAGACTCTTGGATGTGTAAATTAACTCTTCGGGCCACCTTTTTATCATAATATGGACACTTTAAAGTGACATTAACATTGCGTAATTGCCATTCAAAAACAGTTCCCTTCACAGAACATGACACTTCATGTTCCCTGAAGACTCACATGTTGTTCCTCATGGTTGGTCCATGACACTTTCATGATAATTTTGTTCCCTATGAAGGTGTCCTGTTCTCACGACATAGTGTATGGTTTGTGATGTGAATGTTCCTTAACGGCCATGAAAGTGTCAGGTGACAAAATTTTGTTCCCTAGAGCGTGCCAGGACACTTTCACGTTCCTGAGCTCACACTGTCATGGTGATTTTGTTCCCTATGAAGGTGTCCTGTTCTCACTGTGAATGTTCCCTAACGGCCGTGAAAGTGTCTATGTGCCAACATTTGTTCCCTAAACCGCGACAAGACACTGTCACGTTCCCTGAGGTAAAAAAAAACAAGACACTTTCACAAATGAAAAAACCCTGTGCCACTGCTCATATGGCCGAAATCGCGTAATTTACGTTTGGAGAAGGGATTCTTATGCGACTTGGCCTGGCGAGTCCAAATCTGCCCTCAGAATTGTTCTAGCTGGTGAAATGGAGGTACTAGAGCTCATTTTGCTGAATTTTCGACGTATGTCAAAATTAAGGCCAGATTTGGATTTCCCATAAACAAACTAGCCCCGAAAATGCGTAATTACCTTTACTCTCTGGACCTCATCCTCTGTGGGAATCTTTAAAACTTTTGTTCCTTGCATGGTCCATTGACACTTCATGTTCCCTGAAGGCCAAAATCTTGTTCCTCAAGAGTGGCCCCGGACATACACTTTCATGGTGATTTTGTTCCCTATGAAGGTGTCCTGTTCTCACGACATAGTGTATGGTTTGTGATGTGAATGTTCCTTAACGGCCATGAAATTGTCGTGTGACAACATTTTGTTCCCTAAAGCGTGCCAGGCCACTTTCACGTTCATGAGCTCACACTTTCATGGTGGTTTTGTTCCCTATGAAGGTGTCCTGTTCTCACTGTGAATGTTCCCTAACGGCCGTGAAAGTGTCTATGTGACAACATTTGTTCCCTAAACCGCGACAAGACACTGTCACGTTCCCTGAGGTAAAAAAAAAAAACAAGACACTTTCACAAATGAAATAACCCTGTGCCACTGCTCATATGGCCGAAATCGCGTAATTTACGTTTGGAGGAGGTACTCTTATGCGACTTGGCCTGGCGAGTCCAAATCTGCCCTCAGAACTGTTCTAGCTGGTGAAATAGAGGCACTAGAGCTCATTTTGCTGAATTTTCGACGTATGTCAAAATTAAGGCCAGATTTGGATTTCCCATAAACAAACTAGCCCCGAAAATGCGTAATTACCTTTACTCTCTGGACCTCATCCTCTGTGGGAATCTTTAAAACTTTTGTTCCTTACACGGTCCATTGACACTTCATGTTCCCTGAAGGCCAAAATCTTGTTCCTCAAGAGTGGCCCCGGACACCTTCATATTTCTTATTTCTCTTAATTTAAGAAAAAGTTGTAAAGATATTGAACTGAAACTGTTACACAAGCTTAATCTACCCGTCAACCACACTTTCCACTTTGTTTGGAGACTTTCTGTGATTTGGGTCTCGAATTTGAGGAAAAAAATGTAGTAAGGTTGTGAAGTGCCTACTACCATTAGTCTTGGAAATAAAATTGAAATTTTCTATGCGTTTTTTAAGAGTTCAAGCCTGAATTTCATATATGTTGTAAATACTCCTATGGCCATTCTAGGTTGTAAATTTCAAGTGTCTACCTCTAAAAAAAGTGGGCATTTTGGCCACTTAAAATATTCAAACGAGTACCATACACTTAATTTCTTTGTGTAAGCTTCCCAAACTTTGGGCACTATATCATCAAAGTATCCTCTATCATCGCCAAGTCTCAAAAATTAAGTTTGTTTACCCTAGGGGGGTGTCCCGGACACTGGACACTATGTCGAGAGCACCGAACACCCTTCACAGGGAACAAAATATCCATGAACGTGTCCTGGACCTTTCCTGAGGAACAACATTTTGGCCTTCAGGGAACATGAAGGGTGTCTGGACCGTGAAAGGAACAAAAGTTTCATAGTGTCTCAACTAGTGGATTTTAATTAGAAATTGTCCTAAATAGTACCAAACTGTGGCCCATCCAGTTAAATATCTGATTAGGGTCAGAGAAGTAGATTCGAACAAACCTAACAGTTTGACAGGTTTTTCTCATATTTTAGATAGTAAATTTAGAGATTATACAATGAGACTCTTGGATGTGTAAATTAACTCTTCGGGCCACCTTTTTATCATAATATGGACACTTTAAAGTGACATTAACATTGCGTAATTGCCATTAAAAAACAGTTCCCTTCACAGAACATGACACTTCATGTTCCCTGAAGACTCACATGTTGTTCCTCATGGTTGGTCCAGGACACTTTCATGGTGATTTTGTTCCCTATGAAGGTGTCCTGTTCTCACGACATAGTGTATGGTTTGTGATGTGAATGTTCCTTAACGGCCATGAAAGTGTCATGTGACAACATTTTGTTCCCTAAAGCGTGCCAGGAGACTTTCACGTTCCTGAGCTCACACTTTCATGGTGATTTTGTTCCCTATGAAGGTGTCCTGTTCTCACTGTGAATGTTCCCTAACGGCCGTGAAAGTGTCTATGTGATAACATTTGTTCCCTAAACCGCGACAAGACACTGTCACGTTCCCTGAGGTAAAAAAACAAGACACTTTCACAAATGAGACCCATCTTGAGGAACAAGACACTGGACATTATGTCGTGAACACCGGACACATTTCACAGGGAACAAAATATCCATGAACCTGTCCGAGACCACTCTTGAGGAACAAGACGCCTGACATTTTGTCGAAAGCACTGGACACACTTCACAGGGAACAAAATATCCATGAACGTGTCCGATACCTCTCTTGAGGAACAAGACACTGGACATTATGTCGTGAACACCTGACACATTTCACAGGGAACATTATATCCATGAACATGTCCGAGACCTCTCACGAGGAACAAGATTTTTGCCTTCAGGGAACATGAAGTGTGTCTGGACCGTGAAAGGAACAAACGTTTCATAGTGTCTCAACTGGTGGATTTTAATTAGAAATGGTCCTAAATAGTACCAAACTGTGGCCCATCCAGTTAAATATCTGATTAGGGTCAGAGAAGTAGATTCGAACAAAACTAACAGTTTGACAGGTTTCTCATCTTTTAGATAGTAAATTTAGAGAGTATACAATGAGACTCTTGGATGTGTAAATTAACTCTTCGGGCCACCTTTTTATCATAATATGGATACTTTAAAGTGACATTAACATTGCGTAATTGCCATTAAAAAAACAGTTCCCTTCACAGAACATGACACTTCACGTTCCCTGAAGGCTCACATGTTGTTCCTCATGGTGGGTCCAGGACACTTTCATGGTGATTTTGTTCCCTATGAAGGTGTCCTGTTCTCACGACATAGTGTATGGTTTGTGATGTGAATGTTCCTTAACGGCCATGAAAGTGTCGTGTGACAACATTTTGTTCCCTAAAGCGTGCCAGGCCACTTTCACGTTCCTGAGCTCACACTTTCATGGTGGTTTTGTTCCCTATGAAGGTGTCCTGTTCTCACTGTGAATGTTCCCTGACGGCCGTGAAAGTGTCTATGTGACAACATTTGTTCCCTAAACCGCGACAAGACACTGTCACGTTCCCTGAGGTAAAAAAAAAAACCAAGACACTTTCACAAATGAAAAAACCCTGTGCCACTGCTCATATGGCCGAAATCGCGTAATTTACGTTTGGAGGAGGTACTCTTATGCGACTTGGCCTGGCGAGTCCAAATCTGCCCTCAGAACTGTTCTAGCTGGTGAAATAGAGGCACTAGAGCTCATTTTGCTGAATTTTCGACGTATGTCAAAATTAAGGCCAGATTTGGATTTCCCATTAACAAACTAGCCCCGAAAATGCGTAATTACCTTTACTCTCTGGACCTCATCCTCTGTGGGAATCTTTAAAACCTTTGTTCCTTACACGGTCCATTGACACTTCATGTTCCCTGAAGGCCAAAATCTTGTTCCTCAAGAGTGGCCCCGGACACCTTCATATTTCTTATTTCTCTTAATTTAAGAAAAAGTTGTAAAGATATTGAACTGAAACTGTTACACAAGCTTAATCTACCCTTCAACCACACTTTCCATTTTGTTTGGAGACTTTCTGAGATGTGGGCCTCGAATTTGAGGAAAAAAATGTAGTAAGGTTGTGAAGTGCCTAATACCCTTAGTCTTGGAAATAAAATTGAAATTTTCTATGCGTTTTTTAAGAGTTCAAGCCTGAATTTCATATATGTTGTAAATACTCCTCTGGCCATTCTAGGTTGTAAATTTCAAGTGTCTACCTCTAAAAAAAGTGGGCATTTTGGCCACTTAAAATATTCAAACGGGTACCATACACATAATTTCTTTGTGTAAGCTTCCCAAACTTTGGGCACTATATCATCAAAGTATCCTCTATCATCGCCAAGTCTCAAAAATGAAGTTTGTTTACCCTAGGGGGTGTCCCGCACACTGGACACTATGTCGAGAGTACCGAACACCCTTCACAGGGAACAAAATATCCATGAACGTGTCCTGGACCTTTCCTGAGGAACAACATTTTGGCCTTCAGGGAACATGAAGGGTGTCTGGACCGTGAAAGGAACAAAAGTTTCATAGTGTCTCAACTAGTGGATTTTAATTAGAAATTGTCCTAAATAGTACCAAACTGTGGCCCATCCAGGTAAATATCTGATTAGGGTCAGAGAAGTAGAATCGAACAAAACTAACAGTTTGACAGGTTTTTCTCATCTTTTAGATAGTAAATTTAGAGATTATACAATGAGACTCTTGGATGTGTAAATTAACTCTTCGGGCCACCTTTTTATCATAATATGGACACTTTAAAGTAACATTAACATTGGGTAATTGCCATTAAAAAACAGTTCCCTTCACAGAACATGACACTTCATGTTCCCTGAAGACTCACATGTTGTTCCTCATGGTTGGTCCAGGACACTTTCATGGTGATTTTGTTCCCTATGAAGGTGTCCTGTTCTCTCGACATAGTGTATGGTTTGTGATGTGAATGTTCCTTAACGGCCATGAAAGTGTCATGTGACAAAATTTTGTTCCCTAAAGCGTGACAGGACACTTTCACGTTCCTGAGCTCACACTTTCATGGTGGTTTTGTTCCCTATGAAGGTGTCCTGTTCTCACTGTGAATGTTCCCTAACCGCCGTGAAAGTGTCTATGTGCCAACATTTGTTCCCTAAACCGCGACAAGACACTGTCACGTTCCCAGAGGTAAAAAAACAAGACACTTTCACAAATGAAAAAACCCTGTGCCACTGCTCATATGGCCGACATCGCGTAATTTACGCTTGGAGGAGGTATTCTTATGCGACTTGGCCTGGCGAGTCCAAATCTGCCCTCAGAATTGTTCTAGCTGGTGAAATAGAGGTACTAGTGCTAATTTTGCTGAATTTTCGACGTATGTCAAAATTAAGGCCAGATTTGGATTTCCCATAAACAAACTAGGCCCGAAAATGCGTAATTACCTTTACTCTCTGGACCCCATCCTCTGTGGGAATCTTTAAAACTTTTGTTCCTTACATGGTCCACTGACACTTCATGTTCCCTGAAGGCCAAAATCTTGTTCCTCAAGAGTGGCCCCGGACATACACTTTCATGGTGATTTTGTTCCCTATGAAGGTGTCCTGTTCTCACAACATAGTGTATGGTTTGTGATGTGAATGTTCCTTAACGGCCATGAAAGTGTCATGTGACAACATTTTGTTCCCTAAAGCTTGACAGGAGACTTTCACGTTCCTGAGCTCACACTTTCATGGTGATTTTGTTCCCTATGAAGGTGTCCTGTTCTCACTGTGAATGTTCCCTAACGGCCGTGAAAGTGTCTATGTGATAACATTTGTTCCCTAAACCGCGACAAGACACTGTCACGTTCCCTGAGGTAAAAAAACAAGACACTTTCACAAATGAGACCCAGGAACAAGACACTGGACATTATGTTGTGAACACCGGACACATTTCACAGGGAACAAAATATCCATGAACCTGTCCGAGACCTCTCACGAGGAACAAGATTTTTGCCTTCAGGGGACATGAAGTGTACCTGGACCGTGAATGGAACAAATTTTCCAACTGGACACTATGTCGTGAGCACCGGACACACTTCACAGGGAACAAAATATCCATGAACGTGTCCGAGACCTCTCTTGAGGAACAAGACGCCTGACATTATGTCGTAAGCACCGAACACTCTTCACAGGGAACAAAATATCCATGAACCTGTCCGAGACCTCTCTTGAGGAACAAGATGCCTGACATTATGTCGTGAGCACCGGACACACTTCACAGGGAACAAAATATCCATGAACGTGTCCGAGACCTCTCTTGAGGAACAAAACGCCTGATATTACGTCGTAAGCACCTGACACACTTCACAGGGAACAAGATATCTATGAACGTGTCCGAGACCTCTCTTGAGGAACAAGACATCTGACATTACGTCGTAAGCACCGGACACACTTCACAGGGAACAAAATATCCATGAACGTGTCCGAGACCCATCTTGAGGAACAAGACACTGGACACTTTCATGTTCCCATGAGAGTGTCTCGTAATTCGTAGGGAACCTTGGAATTGGTCTTACTTCTTTGCACCCTTCCTTTGTGGGAATATTCATAACAGGACTGTTCCATGTGCCCATGAGAGTGTCTCATAATTCTTGGGGAACCTTGGATTTGGTCTCACTTCTTGGCATCCTTCCTTTGTGGGAATATTCAGAACATGACAGTTTCATGTTCCCATGAGAGTGTCTCGTAATTCTTGGGGAACCTTGGATTTGGTCTCACTTCTTGGCACCCTTCTGTTGTAGGAATATTCAGAACAGGACTGTTTCATGTTCCCATGAGAGTGTCTCGTAATTCTTGGGGAACATTGGATTTGGTCTAACTTCTTGGCACCCTTCCGTTGTGGGAATATTCAGAACAGGACTGTTTCACGTTCCCATGAGAGTGTCTC
>CM064514.1:16357823-16362823 GCA_032716605.1 Paralithodes platypus | reverse complement strand
TTGGTTTTGGTGGGCTCAGCTACCCGTGTGCTGCCAACTATAGGGTCCTAATACGAGACCAGTCACCGACAAAGCACTTATTGGTCGCTGCGCAGCGTCACCTGTTCACATCGACCTCATTGGCGTATGCCCACAGCACACAAAGGCAAACTGAGACCCCACACATGGTCATTCTGATAGAGCGCATGCCGATGCGGGCAATCCCATACAAGCAGTGCAGACCATCACGAGCTACCCGCCAAAGGATGTTTTCAGGCACCCTCCAGACTGGCTCGGCTGTATCTACTTCTTGTCAGATATGCCTGCGAGACCGGCTTGCGTTAGCAAACAATGAGCTTGGTTAGGTCTTCTGGTGGGCTCAGCTACCCACATACTGCAAGCAGCATAGAAAGGCAAACTGAGACCCCACACAAAAAGTTTGTCCCAACCTACACTCAGAATTTCCTTCTGGTGAGCTCGGCTACTGGTGTACTGCCAACTACAGGGTCTAGTGGCGAGACCCAAGCCCATGGGCAAAGCACATATTGGTCTCTGCACAGCGTCACCTGTTCACATCGACCTCATTGCTATGCGACAAGCATACCAGCAAACCTAGACCCCCACACAAAAGATTGCGCCAACCTCCGCTCAGAATTTCCTCCTGGTGAGCTCGGCTACTGGTGTACTGCCAACTAATGGGTCTAGTGGCGAGACCCAAGCCCATGGGCAAAGCAAATATTGGTCTCTGCACAGCGTCACCTGTTCACATCGACCTCATTGCTATGCGACAAGCATACCAGCAAACCGAGACCCCACACAAAAGAATGTGCCAGCCACAAAAGCACAAGAGTGTAGCATAGGTAACCTACACTAGTGTACCAATGCACCAGCTGACAAAGACCTTGGGGCTGTGATCTCACAGAGGAGACAGCTCTAGCCCACCCTTTTTGGTTAGTCAATGTCATTCATATGTGTGCTAGACAGTCTGGCCCTCCCACGACTGCCCAAGCACACACGTTTTACGTCGTTCCCTGTGGGTAATTAGACTAGTCAGCTTGAAAGATCAAAGCCGGACGTCCATTACTCACTAGAGCGACCTGCACAAGGGGCCCAGAGGCTCCGTTGCCATGCCTATAGCATTTTGGCGCCGTTCAGAGCGACCTGTGCACTGCATCGTCCGATACACCCCTCCTAATTAACTATAGGCCAAAGGAGTATCAGCTCTGCAGCGAGATCACGGCTTTTACCATGTTTGCCTGCACGATAGGGTCGTCGTGCAGTCGTTCGCTTACTAAGAGGCTCTGTAAGAGGCGTGCGACTCACCGACAATTCGGTAGCATTCCAACTAGGTCACCGAGTTTCTCCTCAAGAGGTAGCAAACCGGCTCATCTAGCCTCGCACCACACGCATTACAGGTCTCAGAGCTACCCAGAGCTGGCTCCCTTGAATCACAAGGCAATGGGGGCCAACCCAAGCAAACCTGAGGTTTTAAGGAGTCGTCAACTCTCGCAAATGTTAGACTTACAGGAACAGACAGGCCAATGTGGGAAACCTCACCCAGCATCAACCTGCCCGCCTGGAATCTGTGTCCGTGTCTCAATTCTATGGTCATATAGGTTGCCCAAACCCATTCCGGTTACTGCTTGCCCAGGAAAACTCTTAACGATATCTGCATATCAAGTGTTTCCGCAGTTTCCCAGCTTTTATGCCTAGAATGCCCTCTGAGACCACGGAGCACAAAAATCCAACATTTTTGGAGAGCCTCGTCCCTATAGTATATACAGACCCGCACCGAACATAACCAGTGGATCTTTCCAACTTAACCTCAATGATACGTTAAACTGCCCTTTAGGGCCTGAAAAACGGGTAATACCACATAGTAGATGCGTTCCCAAGTTGCACGTAATTAGCTTTTCGCGAAATTCGTTTTTCGGCGGCCACGGCCTCAGACCCGTTTTTTGCACGTTTTTGCTCGCAGGTGACCGTTTCGGTAAAACCGATCAAGTTTTTCGTTTAATCTGCCACCTGGAACGGGGTTGGTCATGAATTCGATCTCAATCGATCTCAAGCCATGGGCCACCATGGGCCACCATGGCTTGCAAACTAATTCGTGGCAAAAACCCTTTCCCGGAGGCGGGGAGGCGGTTTAAACAAATCGCTTGGTCGGTTTTAACACGACCGTCACCTGCTAGCAAATCCGTGAGAAAACGGCTCTGAAACGGCGGTCGCCGAAAAACGCGTTTCATCTTACCGCCTCATGGGAAGCGTTTTTGCACGGATTCGCTCTCAAGCCACGGTGGCGGTGTTTGACCCTCCTAGTGATCATTTTCCCGCCTCCTGGGAAGGGTTTTTGCCCGGATTCGATCTCAAGCCACGGTGGTGGTGGTGGTGGTGGTGGTGGTGGTGGTGGTGGTGGTGGTGCTTAACCCTCCTAGTGATCATCTTCCCGCCTCCTGGGAAGAGTTTTTGCCCGGATTCGATCTCAAGCCACGGTGGTGGTGCTTAACCCTCCTAGTGATGATCTTCCCGCCTATTGGGAAGCGTTTTTGCCCGGATTCGATCTCAGGCCACGGTGGTGGTGTTTGACCGTCCTAGTGATCATCTCCCCTCCTCCTGGGAAGGGTTTTTGCCCGGATTCGATCTCAGCCCACGGTGGTGGCGTTTGACCCTCAAAGTGATCCTCTTCCCGCCTCTTGGGAAGGGTTTTTGCCCGGATTCGATCTGAAGCCACGGTGGTGGTGTTTGACCCTCAAAGTGATGATCTTCCCGCCTCTTGGGAAGGGTTTTGGGGCGGATTCGATCTCAAGCCACGGTGGTGGTGTTTGACCCTCCTAGTGATCATCTACCCGTCTCTTGGGAAGAGTTTTTGCCCGGATTCGATCTCAAGCCACGGTGGTGGTGCTTAACCCTCCTAGTGATGATCTTCCCGCCTATTGGGAAGAGTTTTTGCCCGGATTCGATCTCAGGCCACGGTGGTGGTTCTTGACCCTCCTAGTGATGATCTTCCCGCCTCCTGGGAAGGGTTTTTGCCCGGATTCGATCTCAGGCCACGGTGGTGGTTCTTGACCCTCCTAGTGATGATCTTCCCGCCTCCTGGGAAGGGTTTTTGCCCGGATTCGATCTCAGGCCACGGTGGTGGTGTTTGACCGTCCTAGTGATCATCTCCCCTCCTCCTGGGAAGGGTTTTTGCCCGGATTCGATCTCAGCCCACGGTGGTGGCGTTTGACCCTCAAAGTGATCCTCTTCCCGCCTCTTGGGAAGGGTTTTTGCCCGGATTCGATCTGAAGCCACGGTGGTGGTGTTTGACCCTCAAAGTGATGATCTTCCCGCTTCTTGGGAAGGGTTTTGGGGCGGATTCGATCTCAAGCCACGGTGGTGGTGTTTGACCCTCCTAGTGATCATCTACCCGTCTCTTGGGAAGAGTTTTTGCCCGGATTCGATCTCAAGCCACGGTGGTGGTGCTTAACCCTCCTAGTGATGATCTTCCCGCCTATTGGGAAGAGTTTTTGCCCGGATTCGATCTCAGGCCACGGTGGTGGTTCTTGACCCTCCTAGTGATGATCTTCCCGCCTCCTGGGAAGGGTTTTTGCCCGGATTCGATCTCAGGCCACGGTGGTGGTTCTTGACCCTCCTAGTGATGATCTTCCCGCCTCCTGGGAAGGGTTTTTGCCCGGATTCGATCTCAGGCCACGGTGGTGGTTCTTGACCCTCCTAGTGATCATCTTCCCGCCTCCTGGGAAGGGTTTTTGCCCGGATTCGATCTGAAGCCACGGTGGTGGTGTTTGGCCCTCAAAGTGATCTCATCTTCCCGCCTCTTGGGAAGGGTTTTTGGGCGGATTGGATCTCAAGCCACGGTGGTGGTGTTTGACCCTCCTAGTGATCATCTACCCGCCTCTTGGGAAGAGTTTTTGGGCGGATTCGATCTGAAGCCACGGTGGTGGTGTTTGACCCTCCTAGTGATCATCTACCCGCCTCTTGGGAAGGGTTTTTGGGCGGATTCGATCTCAAGCCACGGTGGTGGTGCTTGACCCTCCTAGTGATCATCTTCCCGCCTCCTGGGAAGGGTTTTTGCCCGGATTCGATCTGAAGCCACGGTGGTGGTGTTTGACCCTCAAAGTGATGATCTTCCCGCCTCTTGGGAAGGGTTTTGGGGCGGATTCGATCTCAAGCCACGGTGGTGGTGTTTGACCCTCCTAGTGATCATCTACCCGCCTCTTGGGAAGGGTTTTTGCCCGGATTCGATCTCAAGCCACGGTGGTGGTGCTTGACCCTCCTAGTGATCATCTTCCCGCCTATTGGGAAGAGTTTTTGCCCGGATTCGATCTCAAGCCACGGTGGTGGTGCTTGACCCTCCTAGTGATCATCTTCCCGCCTATTGGGAAGAGTTTTTGCCCGGATTCGATCTCAGGCCACGGTGGTGGTGTTTGACCCTCAAAGTGATGATCTTCCCGCCTCTTGGGAAGGGTTTTGGGGCGGATTCGATCTCAGGCCACGGTGGTGGTTCTTGACCCTCCTAGTGATGATCTTCCCGCCTCCTGGGAAGGGTTTTTGCCCGGATTCGATCTCAGGCCACGGTGGTGGTTCTTGACCCTCCTAGTGATCATCTTCCCGCCTCCTGGGAAGGGTTTTTGCCCGGATTCGATCTGAAGCCACCGTGGTGGTGTTTGACCCTCCTAGTGATGATCTTCCCGCCTCCTGGGAAGGGTTTTTGCCCGGATTCGATCTCAGGCCACGGTGGTGGTTCTTGACCCTCCTAGTGATCATCTTCCCGCCTCCTGGGAAGGGTTTTTGCCCGGATTCGATCTGAAGCCACGGTGGTGGTGTTTGACCCTCAAAGTGATGATCTTCCCGCCTCTTGGGAAGGGTTTTGGGGCGGATTCGATCTCAGGCCACGGTGGTGGTTCTTGACCCTCCTAGTGATGATCTTCCCGCCTCCTGGGAAGGGTTTTTGCCCGGATTCGATCTCAGGCCACGGTGGTGGTTCTTGACCCTCCTAGTGATCATCTTCCCGCCTCCTGGGA